>PVIU01009180.1:0-77998 GCA_004026605.1 Ondatra zibethicus
CTGTGACTGTGATGATCCTCCCTGTGATTGTGATGATCCCCCCTTTGACTGTGATGATCCTCCCTGTGACTGTGATGATCCTGTGACTGTGATGGTCCTCCCTGTGACTGCGATGGTCCTCCTTGTGACTGTGATGGTCCTCCCTGTGACTGTGATGGTCCTGTGACTGTGATGGTCCTCCCTGTGACTGTGATGGTCCTCCCTGTGACTGTGATGGTCCTGTGACTGCGATGGTCCTCCTTGTGACTGTGATGGTCCTCCCTGTGACTGTGATGATCCTGTGACTGTGATGGTCCTCCCTGTGACTGTGATGGTCCTGCCAGCCATTCTTTCAGACCTCATGCAGTTACCGCACTTACAGGCTAAGCTCGAAAAATCCATCCTTTTTGCTTTCTTTTTCCCTCCCCCCACTCCTCTGCACTTTCTAAACTCTGCAGGTGTAGCACCTGCCTTTATTTTCCTCCCTTTATAAGAAACAGATTGCAGATGTGCAAGACAGCTCAGCGTGTAAAACACTTCTGTGGAAGCTTGGTGACCTATGTTCTTTCTCTGGACCCCGTGAAAAAAGAGAACTAATTCCCAGAGTTCTTATCTGACTTCTGAATGCACACCGGGCTGGCTAGATTTGGTCAACTTGACAAAAACTAGAGCTACCTGGGAAGAGGGAATCTTAATTGAGGATTTGCATCCGCTCCTGCCTCAAGCCCCTGCCCTCCACAAATGGCCTACAACGTGTAAGGAGAAATAAACCCTTTTCTTTCCAAGTTGCTTCTGGTCAGTGTTTTATCACAGTAACAAAAGCACAGCAGAATATGAACTGTGGTTCATGAGTGCTCATAATCATACATAAAACACACATACACATGCCTCTTAATAATAAATAAAATTTAATTTTAAGAGATGGTTCAGGGGATAAGGGAACTTGTCACCAAGCCTGACAAGCTAAGAGTGATCTCTGGGACCCACATAGTAGAAGAAAAGAACTTCTTTCCTCTCACCTTCACACAAGTGCTGAGGTAATTGAACACGTATGCACACACACGCACACACGCACACACACATAAATAAATAAATGTAGTAAAAAAGTTTCATCCTCCTGTCCCAAGCAGCCATAATTGCCAATAGCTACCCAGCTAGGGGTATTATTACTTTGTGAGACCCTCCATGATCTATTCCTGTCTGGCTTGACTGTGTATAGGTCTTGTGTGTGCAGTCACAGTTCATGTGAGTTTCTATGTACAGCAGCCCTGTCTTTTCCGGAAAACTCATGCCCATACTGGTAGGGTTGGCTGCGGAAAGGTCCTTGTGCTCTCAGGCCACGAGGGAAACTGGGAAGGTTTGCAGGCTTGTCTTTTTAAAGAAAGGATATATAATTTGGTTTTCCACCATAAGACTGGGAATGGAAGGGTGTTACCTGAACCTAGCCATACCAACCTCCTACAACCAGGATCTGCAATAGTCTTTGCATTATCTGTGTGACCAGAGGCTCCCCCAAGGTCCAACAACCAGAACCAGAGGTGGTGATATCCCAATGACCTCTATGCTATGGGTCTGACTGGGCCAGATCCCTCCCTCGGCTAATACAGGTTCTATCTCTAGAACCTCTCTTCTTGGAAGATGTGACATGTACTTTGAGTTGAGTTTCAATGGAATTATGCCTCCTTGTGCACAGGGGATTATATTACACCAGGAAAGTTTTTCCCAAGTTACACTGTGCTTATCTAAATATGCTTACACTAGGGGCTGGAGAGATGGCTCAGAGGTTAAGAGCACTGGCTGCTCTTCCAGAGGTCTTGAGTTCAATTCCCAGCAACCACAAGGTGGCTCACAACCATCTGTAATAAGACCTGGTGCCCTCCTCTGGCGTGCAGACATACATGGAGGCAAAATGTTGTATAAATAAATAAATCTTTTTTTAAAAAAAATATGCTTACAATAGACTGCTCGGGATCAGACTCTATGTCTTGCTGAACCTGGTTTCCTTCTTGCCTCTCTCAGATCATTGCTAGCCCTGGTAGTCCCAGAGACCCCCCTACTGGCAGCACTAAGTGGAATCATTGGATTATAAAAAGAACACAAGAAATTGGGATGATAAAGTTGAGGAGTGTGGGAGGGGCTGGAGGGGAACGGAGGAGTGCTTTGATGAAAACACAGTATATACATGTTTCAAATTTTCAAACAATAAATCTTAAGAGGAAAACAAAATGTTTGAATTATGTTATCTTCAAAATCTCTCCATTCCACAATTCTATTAAATAGTCTTTCTGTACAGTTTTCACTTTTAAAACTTATTTATTATTGTACACACGAATGCATGATCTATGTTGCTGGGGTGCATGTGCTATGGCACACGTGTGGAGGTCAGAGAGTAACTGTGGGGTCAGTTCAGCGTTTCAGTCTCGCTCAGACGTTGTCCACGCTCTAGCCTAAAGCATAGTTTTCAACCCTTGCTGGCAACGTCTCCTGGGACAAAGCCACATCCCTTTGGGTTAAAGAAGGATGGAAGAGCTCACCATGAGGTTATGCTACCTCTGGAGTCAAGAGAAGAGACGGTTTTTGGATGAGATTCAGTTTTCGACCTAACAGATCCTGGAGAAAGATGAGGGGAAGGAGGGTGGCCATGGATTGTGCCACTGGCAGCAACAAATGGACGGTGGTTTCATAGACTAATAATAATAGTTTCATAGAATAATACCCAAGTCAAATTACGGGGACTTTTACTTTGAATGTTGTTTGTTTATAGCAGAGACTTTCAGACAAGAAGGATTTCATCATTATGAAACCTTTATTTATAGCCATCTTTATGAACATTTCACAAGCAAAATGTCCCCCAATTTCCTTCTTCTTTTCTTCTTCAATCTTTATCTTTTATATATTCTACTTAACCTTTTTTATTATCAACTCTATTCCTTGTCTATTGAAACAGAAACATATAGTTTAACACGGTGGCCCACACCTGTAATCCCAGCACTCTGGTGTTGGAGGCAGGAGGATCAGAAGTTCAAGGTCATCTCAGCTATACAGTGAGTTCAAGGCTAGCCTAGGCTACACGCAAACTTGTCTAAAACAAACAAAACCTAAAGAGGAAAACAGGTTCAGAATGATATGTGGGAGGGACTGGCGGGAAGAAGCTGCTTTCCCAAGTCTTCTTGGCCTTCACGTTCCTCAGCCATGGTCTCCCACCCTCTTGATCCCATGGGACTCACACAATTGCCCTTTTTCTAGTCCTGATTCTTGAGTTCATCAAAGGGAAGGAAAGACATTGGAGTGGATTCTTCCCATCTTCCCAACCTCAGACTTTCCCTTCGCCGCCGTGGACATGCCCTCCTTGGCCTCTGTCTTGCTCCTCCTCCCAACCCCCATGAATACTCCCATCTCACCCTGGTAGACCTGCATGGCTTCAGGTCTCTCTGCGGTCCAAGTCTTGATAGGAGCTTTTCCTTCTTGATGCTTTTATTTGTTTTGTTGAGTTTGATTTGGTTTTCTTAAAACAGTCTCTAGTCATGGTCCTCCTACTTCTGCCTCTCAAATGCCAGGATTCCCAGTGTGCACCACCATGTCTAGACCTAATCGGGAAACTCTACAGGCAGCCTATGGAGCCAAGGATGGGCCTACAAAGCTACCCTAGGAAGAATATTGTTGGGAAGATGTAGGTATCCTGCAGATGGGAGAATAAATGCTAACTGCAGAGAAAGGGGGGATAGTTTAATCCCTTCCACATTCCTCCATCAATTTCCCAACTGTCCCAATGTCCTTTTCTGGTCCCTATACTTTGACTACTGAAGTTTGATTTTTGTAGTTTCAAATATTTTTTGATTCCAGAGATTATTGAACCAGAATCTTCTCCATGCTAAGTAGGCACTCTATCAATGCCAGCTAACTGTGCTTCTCTCATTAAAATTCCTCACGAATCCTTGTGGAGTTCTCCCTGGTTGACTCTCTTACTTGGAAGTCCCTCTCCCAAGGCTCATTTCCCATGAGTTCCAGAACCACCTGTTCCTTAGTACAGATCATATACACAGAGGGAGTTTAGGAGCTTCCATGTGCAGGGTGGAGGAAAATACCAACTACGTAATGAGACTGCCTCAAAACACAGCATACAGGGCTGGAGGAGGCTCAGTGGTTAGGAGCTCTGGCTGCTCCTCCAGAGGACCAGGGTTCAGTTCCGAGCACCCCATGGCTGCTCACCGTCTGTAACTCCAGTTCCAGAGGATCTGCTGCCTCTTCTGCCCTCTGCTGGCACCAGCTAAACGTGGTTCATGGTATACATGCAAGCAAAACACCCATACATATGAAATAAATAAATATTAAACAATGTAAAAACAAAATAAGCAAACAAAAAAAGAATAAAGCCTTCTTTCAGGGTTAGGGACGTAGCTCAGTTGGTAGAGTACCTGCTCAGCATGCAGGAAGTCTTGAGTTTGATCTCGGCCACCAATCAGGTGTATATGCCTGTGACCCCAATTCTTTCAAGACGGAGGCAGGAGAATTAACAGCTCAAGGTCATCCTTGACTATATAGGGAGTTATAAACCAGCCTAGGATACAAGAGACCCTGTCAATCATTATCATCAGACCCCTTAATCAAGGTGGGGTAGTACATGCAATTCTAGCACTCAGGACTTTGAGTTTGAGGCCAGCCCAGGCTACACATCCAGTTCAAAGCCAACCAGAGCTACAGTGATAAGAATCTTTCTAAAGATAACGATTTTTAAAAGCAAGCAACCAATACAACTTTTTAACCCTCTCATAATTTCTGTCCTTTGTCAATGTCATTGTAGTCTTATCCCTTCCTCTCTCACACACGGCTGACCCTCAGTCACCCAGCAGGTTTGTTTTGGTGCTGAGTAGGGACCAAAGCTATGTGCTGCACACTGGGTAGTGTCAGGATGCAGGCAGGCATCTCAGCCCGAGGCTTTGGCAGAGTTCCCAGGCAGAGCCAGCGGTCCAGACCAGGGCAGTAGGCATGGACAAGGTGGGAGATGGCGTAAGTACGGTGGCTGTAGCCCCCCAGTACCAGAAGCTCCCCCTGCAACACAGCACCTGCTGCCCCGACATGGGAGGAGGGCAAGGGTGCCAGGTGAGTCCAGCTACCAGTCTTCGGGTCATAGACCTCAAAGCTCAGCAGGTCCCCAGTGTCACCTAGTCCACCTGCCACGTACAGCCTCCCACCCAGAGCAACCATCACATGACCAGCCCGTGCTACTCCCATTGGGCTCAAAAGTGTCTCGGGCTTCTCAAGTTTGGGGTCATAGAGCATCAAGGAGTCCAAGAACTGGCCGGTCCCACTATAGCCGCCGCTTACATACAATCGGCCCTCGAGGATTGCAGCTGCGTGGGCAAAACATGGTACTGGAAGAGCAGGTGCTGGCCTGAGGGGAACAGAATGGAAGATCAGGCAACCAGCATGTTCAACTTTATTTCATTTTATTTTGAGGTAGATCTTGATATAGCCTAGGCTCCCGCCTTCACCTCTGAAGAGCTGGGATTACAGGTGTGCGCCACCATGCCCAGCCTCACTCTCCTGTTCCAAATCTAGTTTCTGCCCTTTGCCTGCTTACCTCCAGACATTGAGTTCAGGGTTATAGGTCTCAACGGAGTTAAGGGCAACGCCATTGTCCCGTCCACCCAGGGCATAAAGCTCTCCATCCAACACCACCAGAGGGAAGAAGCTCCGAGCCTGGCACAAGGGGGCCATTTCCTCCCAGTCTTCTTGACTGGAGCTCCACCTGGACACAGTGGGAAAGATACGAAAAGGGTGACCCTGGGAGCAGCCAGATTAACCCTTTCTCTTGCTTGCCCACTACACATCGATGGTACCTGAGAGTGGAAGCCAGCGTGTTGCTATGGCTGTAGAAATCCTGTCCCCCACAGACATAGAGTTCACTTCCTGTTAGGCTTGCAGCTCCATGGCGAAAGCGCCCCGGGGCAGGCAGGTCAGGCAGCCGACACCATTCCACGGTTCGCACCAGACCCATGCCACAGCGGAAAGCCCGGGCCCACCACACTTTGCAAGATGGCTGTCTTCGGTCCATGTTAGGTCTAAGCCCATCCCCACCAATCACCACCAGCGCTTGGTCAGGCTTCCTCCATCTCTCTTGACCTGGAACCTCAGCTTCCACCATCAGCTGGTTCAGCAGATCCGGGGACAGAGGTGGAGGGAGCCCAGCTGCCCGCACCTTTCTCAGCTCTCGGGTAGACATGCGACCAAAGCGGACACATCGCAGCAGGTCCTTGGCCTCTGACTCCTGGGTCTCGGGGTTGGCAGCCAGCCAACGCCGTGCGGCCATGAAAGCCTCAAACTCTTCTTGTACGTGGAGCTCATCACTGTCCAAGAGCTCAGCCAAGCAGGTAACCGGTAACGAGGGGAAAGTAGGGCACAAAGACACAGCAGGCAGATGAGTGAGGAGATAACGATGGGCTTTTCCCCAGACTTTTTCCAAACCAGGAGCTTCAACCATAGGAAACAGAGCCAGGCAAAGGGCAGGACAGAGGCTTTGAGCCAAGGCTCTCTGACACAAATCCAGGCAGGAGGAACTTTGGTACTGCAGCGCAGCCTGGGCGACTCTTAGCAATCCTGGCCATCTTTCTCGTACTACTCCAGAGTAGGCAAACGAAACGAGGAGTCTCAGGTCTTGCGAAGAGATGGTACGCAGAGACACTTTTGTACCCTGGGACTCCCTCATCCCACTCAGAAGCATGGCCCCGAAGAACTCACTGCCACAGGCCAGGGCTACTCGGTGCACTGCAAAGGGGAGAAGCAAAGGAAAGCCACACTGTTGCACACCGATCCTAACTGCAAGCCTGGCTTGTAACATTGCTATTCCAATGACGTACGTGGGAAGAACACGGACTGCTTGCACCTTTCATTCTGGGAGTGTAGTTCAGTGCTGCGGCACCTGCCTAGCACACGCGAAGCCTGGGTTCCATCCCCAATATGGCAACGGATAAATAAATGAGCAAAACGCAGCTTTCAGCCCCCTCGCTGCCCATCCCTGGATTATGATTCCATAGGTCTCAATAGTAACTTGGAGAATCTTTGCTTTAATATCTTTCTCTTGCTTTCTGGAAACAGGGCCTCATTATGTAGTCTTGGCTCGTCTGGAACTTACGGAGAGCTGACACGTGCTACTATCCCCAGACTTTACTGTAAAATTCTCAAGTGCCCTATATTATGCTCATGTTAGTGTCTGGAGGACATTTTAGCGTTTTAGGTTCATGTCAGTTAGAAAACAGTCTTTTCTTTTTTGGTTTTTCTGTGCAGCCCTGACTGTCCTGGATCTCAGGCTGGCTTCAAATTCACAGAGATCCACCTGCCTCTGCCTCCCAAGTGCTGAGATTAAAGGCGTGCGCCACCACCACCCAGCTAGAAAAACAGTCTTAATGCAGATGAGAAAATCCTATACTCACTGTTTGCTAATAGGGAACACAAAACAAGCTGAATAGGGCAATGGACAACTTATAAAGGTTTCCGTGCACTGTGAACAAAATAAAGAGGTGCTTTTCATTTATAGCTGCAAGAGTCACAGTCATCAGCCACCCCACCAAAATGGCTATATCCATGCCAGGCGTGGTGACATACTTACTACCCTTGCAGAGGACCCAAACTTGGTTTCTAGCACACACCTGGCAACTCACAACAACCTATAAGTCCAGTTCTAGGGGACTGGGCACCTTTTTCTGGCCTCTGTAGGCACCAGGCACACACATGGTACATGACATACATGCAGGTACTCACATACACATAAAATAAAACAAATATACCTTTAAGAAAAGAAAGAAACAACAAAGGGCAGGCAAGATGGTTCAGTGGGTAAAGGGACTTGTCATCAAGACTGATCAAGACCTTAGGAGCCACATGGAAGGAGAGAGCCACTTCTTGCAAGCTGCCCTCTGACTCCGTGAACGCTGTAGCACTGGCATGTCCTGCTACTCACACACACATATACTCTCACACACATGAACTGCTACTCACACACACACATACTCTCACACACATGAACTGCTACTCACACACACACACATACTCTCACACACATGAACTGCTACTCACACACACACATACTCTCACACACATGAACTGCTACTCACACACACATACTCTCACACACATGAACTGCTACTCACACACACACATATACTCTCACAAACATGAACTGCTACTCACACACACATACTCTCACACACATGAACTGCTACTCACATACACATATACTCTCACACATGCATAATTATATGCAATACTTTTTTAAGTAGAGAAGAGTTTTTGTTTTAATAGAATTGGGCTTTGTGTTGAAGGCTTTGTAGCCCCAGTTACATGAAGGCAAGATGAGTTCAAAGCCTGCCTGGGCTGAAGAATGCATTCAAGACCACCCTGGGCAACTTGGTGAGACTCTATCCAAAGAAAAAATAAAACGGAAAGTAAAAGCTCAAATATCCTTTTCAAAGATTTGTTTTAATTGTTCAATTATGTCCGTGTGTGTCTCTGTGTGGGGGTGGGTGCATGGGAGTATGGGTTCTTATGGAGGCCAGACTGCTGTGGTCTGCCCAGTGAGAATGCTGGAACTGCACTTGGGTCTTCTCGAAGACATCTCCCTAGCCTCTTCTCTGTTTGCTTTAAAACACATATCCCTCAGTAAAATGCCAAGCAGAAATGATGCGATGAACTAGACATAGTAGCATATTAATTGTTAAGCCAGTGGGATGAACGTTTGAGTGTTAATTTTTGCTTTGCACTTGAAGTGTTAAGTGATAAAAAGAGGAACGCTCTGCTAGAAACTGTCTCAGGAAGTCTTAGTCAGGTCTCTGTGTTCCCTGTGAGTGAATCTTTTGAATTCCACAGTGTTTTTGACCAGTTGTGGAATGTGTACCTCTCAGAGGGCGACTGAGGATGATGGTGTTTCTATTGTCTTTTTAAGTAGTAGGTAGTGGCCTGGTGTATCCCAAATAACAAACACTAGTTACAGCTTCCTGGTCTATGTTGTCTGAGAAAATCCACATTCTGGGAAATGAGCTGCACCAGGCCAGGTTTCGCATCACCAGCCGACATCTGCATCTGAGACTCAGTTGTGAAAAGCCCACAGCCACTTGGAATCTCCCTCTTACTCATTGCTGTACCCTAAGACTTAAAGTGATGGGTTCCCACGTAGTGTTATGAATATGTGGGAACCCCGAGCCTTCATGAAATGTTATAATTATGAAACTGTAAAGCATCACCCTCTAGCTGAAGCCACGGAGAGCCTGGAGCCTCCACTAAGCACTCAGTGGTGTGACCGAGCACTTCTGGAGTCAGCGTCGTCTGGCCTTGAACTCACGACAACCCTCCCTTTGTAGCCGCCTACGTGCTACAGGTGTACGTCACAAGGCCCTACTAGGTTTGTTTTTTCTTTCCTTTTTTATTTTAATTTGTGAGATAGGTGCTCACAACTTAGGGTTTTTTTAATTAATTAATTTTGAGACAGGATTTCTCTGTGTATCCCTGGCTGTTCTAGAGCTCACTCTGTAAACCAGGCTGACCTCAATCTCAGCGATCCACCTGCCTCTTCCTCCCGAGTGCTGGGATCAAAAGTGTGGGCCACCACCACCCAGCAACAGTAGAAAAATTACAGTTATGAAGTAACAACAAAAATAATTTCATGGTTGCTGATCACCACAACACGAAAAACTATATTAAAGGGTCGCAGCAGTGAGAAGGTTGAGATGCACTGGGTTAGAGGAAGCAGATTGGAGTCTTCTGCCAAAGTCAAGCACACCTAGGAGAAAGGGCACAGACTTCTCTTGTTTGCTGTGTGCTTAGGGCCTCTGGCTAACCTGAGCCAGTCGGTCACTTTCTGCTTATTTTACTGCCATGGACTGTACTATAAGCCCCAGCCAGCTGGCTGGAAATCTAGCTACTGGGCAAGGGGGGAAAGCGCCTGAACCATCAGTTCAAATTTGTCCGGGCATCCAGGAAAACAATTCAACTGCGCATGTGCATCTCTTGGTGGCGCTGGAAAAACACCAAAAAGGACATACTTGCTGGAGCAATGATCCAAAACTCTGACACCGGGCGGGGGTGTGTGTGGCCCAGTGGTAGAGTGGAAGTGAGGACTTAGGTTCCATCCCTAGCACCACAAAATAAACAAAACCCTGAAACATGCATTCTTAGCAGTTGCTCCCAGGCCCTCACCCCGCAGGCGGTAGCCCTCTGCTTCCAACTCCAAGTCGCACCCGACGCCCTCTCGATATAGACGCTCAATGCTGTGCAGGTTCTCCCTCAGTTCCTCTGCCTGGCTGACCTTCTCTTCATCTTCGCTGGCTTTGCCATGCCCTTCTGGCCTCAGCTGGGCCGCGTTCTTCACCCGGGGCGCTCCCAGCGCCTCTGCAGCAGCCAGCACTTCGCCCTGCGAGGCGGGGCCCAGCACCCCCTCATACGCAAAGGTCAATGCAGCCTCCCAGCCCCTCCGAGTCACGTCGAGGCTGAAGCGAGGCTGCTGACCTCCACCGCCCCGCAGCCTGCCTTGGAAGAGGCTGCTGATTGCAGCCAAGATCACCCGATGTACCCCGTATACCTGTCCCCCTACTGACACCTCTTCATCCAGCAGCAACTTCTGCTCCCGCAGCCTCTGTGCTTCAGCGAAGAACTGGCTGGGGTGCTCCATGCTGCACAGCATCTCAGGTTCTGCTGAGTCGTCGCAGTCATCCTGTTCCTTCCCGTTCTCCAGGGATGAAGCTGGAAAGGGAAGGTTTCCTGAAACCAAGGGGCTGGGGTCAGGCTCTGCCAGAGAAAAGGAAAGCAAGCCAGGGTCCTCGTCGGGAGAGGGAGACCAGGAGGAGGTTCTTCGGGCAGGTAAAGGGTGTTCAAGACCGTCCTTCCAAACAGAAAAGGAGATATGCTCCAAGTCTGAGGAATGACTTGCCATCTTCAAAAAGCTCACGGCTCAGGCTTGTGAGATTGCTGCAGGTGACCAGGCGCGAGAGCTGTCTGCAGTTCACAGAGCAATCAGCCCCTCACTCCACCCCAAGGGGACACGCTAACTTTGGAATAGTGAGCTAGAGGGGATCTAACTATAGGGTTCTCCGAGTGTAACAAAACCGCAAACACCTGTAGCCATCGAGGCCAGGGTCAAGCCCGCCTTTCCGCTTGCTTTAGTCCCAGGCAGGAGACGCCAGGCTTCCGCTTGCCCTTACTTTAGTCGCCACTGTGCTTAGGACGGCTGTGTACCGATCCCAGCCGCGGCCCCGATTGGCTAATTATAGCTAGTCCGAGGACTAACTTCTCAGCTCCCAGCGCTGGAAGCTGACACCCAATGCCCTGAGCCAAGTCCTGGGATGACGTCCCCCTTCCCTCCCACCTGTAGGTCATATGAGGGTGCTGAATGGAGGAACTGCAAGGCAAAGAGAACGCAGACTGGGGTGAAGTGAGACAGGCCAGAACTGTTCACCACTGGTGGCAGGGAGCTAGCGAAGGGGTCTGAAGTCTATACTACACAACACTTGAGGTTTGACTTACCTTCCTTCTCAATAGCTGTGGGATTTGGAAAAAAATTCCTTAACCTCTGCCAGACTTTGTCCTGGTTGGTGATTATAATTGCTGTATGTCCATAACCCCGGAGGGTTAAGCATAAACCTCCACAGCAGCCTAACACTTTACACGTCAGTAAAACCAAACTGAAGGTGCAAATCAAAGTTGTATATTTTTAAAAACTGGTTTTAGGGCTGGGCGGTGGTGGCACATGCCTTTAATCCCAGCACTCAGGAGGCAAAGGTAGGTGAATCTCTGTGAGTTTGAGGCCAGCCTGGTCTACAAGAGCTAGTTCCAGGACAGCTAGGGCTGTTACACAGACAAACCCTGTCTCAAAAGACCTGGGTTTAGTAGATAATGTCTTCTCTGTAGCCGCCTCTTGCCTGCAGTCCCAGTCCTCCCGTGGAAGGACCCTGAGTGAGGGAATTACAGGCATGTACCACCAGCACAGTCAGAAAACTGAATTCTAATGACTCTGTCCTTCCCTACCCCCTGGGCCATGACCTCTAAACCAGAGCGGAACATTGAAGGGAGGCTGTAGGTCCAGCTGGACCAGGGGTTCTCAAAGATGCGTCAGCAGGCTGTCCACCCATGAGAGCTCTCCAGCTGGGCTTTCCCCCGCCCCATGTCACACACACCAGCACTCACAGCTACCTCCTGGGTACCCAGTGATGTTTTCCACATACCCCACCTTGTCACTGAAGTCTACCTCAGAAAGGACAGGGTCAGTAACCATGGAGGACCTGCAGCCTGTGTTACAGGAGCTGGTTGTAACTTTCCCATGACTGTCCTCAAATGCTGGTGACCACCATCCAGATAGATTGCTGGTCTGAACTCTTTGAGCTTTCTCCAGGGTCTGTTTAAATACACTTAGGTGGGGCTAGAAAAGTAATCAAGAAGCCCAAATTTCCTACATGACTTTCCAAATAGCTTTCCCTAAACCTGAATGGTTCCTGAAAGTTTAAGACTTTAAAATAAACAGATTCAACGCAATGCCCAACAAAATTCTTCAAAGACCTCGAAAGAAGAGTACTCAACTTCATGTGGAAAAGCAAAAAACCCAGGATAGCCAAAACAATCCTGGGCAACAAAAGAACATCTGGAGGCATCACAATTCCTGACTTCAAACTATACTACAGAGCTACAGTACTGAAAACAGCCTGGGACTGGCATAAGAACAGGCAGGAGGACCAGTGGAACCAAATAGAAGACCCGGATATCAACCCACACATCTTCAAACACCTGATATTTGATAAAGAAGCAAAAAATATCAAATGGAAAAAAGAAAGCATATTCAACAAGTGGTGCTGGCATAACTGGATATCAACATGTAGAAAAATAAAAATAGACCCATATCTATCACCATGTACAAAACTCAAATCCAAATGGATCAAAGACCTCAATATAAAGCCAGCCACACTGAACCTTAAAGAAGAAAAAGTGGGAAGTACACTTGAACGCATTGGCACAGGGAACCACTTCCTAAATAAAACCCCAGCAGCACAGACACTGAGAGAAACAATTAATAAATGGGACCTCCTGAAACTGAAAAGCTTCTGTAAAGCAAAGGACACAGTCAACAAGATAAAACGACAGCCTACAGAATGGGAAAAGATCTTCACTAACCCCACATCAGACAGAGGTCTGATCTCTAAAATATACAAGGAACTCAAGAAATCGGACACCAAAAGAACACATAATCCAATAAAAAAAATGGAGTACAGACCTAAACAGAGAACTCTCAACAGAGGAATCTAAAATGGCTGAAAGACACTTAAGGAAATGTTCAACATCCTTAGTCATCAGAGAAATGCAAATCAAAAGAACTCTGAGATTCCATCTTATACCTGTAAGAATGGACAAGATCAAAAACACCAATGACAACTTATTCTGGAGAGGCTGTGGAAAAAAGGGAACACTTCTGCATTGCTGGTGGGAATGCAAGCTGGTACAACCCCTATGGATGTCAGTGTGGCGATTTCTCAGAAAATTAGAAAACAACCTTCCTCAAGACCCAGTAATACCACTTTTGGATATATATCCAAAAGATGCTCAATCATGCCACAAGGACATGTGCTCAACTATGTTCATAGCAGGTTTGTTTGTCATAGCCAGAACCTGGAAACAACCTAAATGCCCCTCGATCGAAGAATGGATAAAAAAAAAATGTGGTACTACACAGCAGAAAAAAATAACGACAGCTTGAATTTTGCAGGAAAATGGATGGAACTAGAAAGCATTATTTTAAGTGAAGTAACCCAGACACAGAAAGGCAATTATCACATGTACTCACTCATAGGTGGTTTTTAAACATAAGGCAAAGAAAACCAGCTTACAAACCACAATTCCAGAGAATTTAGTCAACAATATGGACACTAAGAGAGACTTACATAATCTACGTGGAAAGTAGAAAGTAGAAAAAGACAAGATCTCCTGAATAAATTGGGAGCATGGAGACCTTGGGAGAGGGTTGAAGGAGGGAGGGGAGTGGCCAGGAGGGGAGCAGAGAAAAATGTAGAGCTCAATAAATATCATGGGGGAAAAAGACTTTAAAATAAACAATTTTATATAGTCATTTCAAAGGATTTTAAAGTTTGGGTTATTTCATTGATTCTGAATGTACTATTTTAATAATTTAACACTAATAACCAAGAATGTCCACTACTACTTCAAACTTACAGGAAATATAGGCAGAGGAAGCTCAAAAAACTTGCCAAGTGTTCTGTATGGTCTAAAGAGTTCTGTAACTGCCATGCTTTCATGAACGAGTTTATTAAATACACAGCAGTTAAAAGTAAAAGAATAAATAGCAAACAGTTGAGCTCACAAAAATGACAGAGATTTTTTATTAATTATGAAAGCTCAGCCTATAGCTGAGGCTTGCCCCACTACCTCTTATAGCCTACATTAATTTAACCCCTTTCTACTCATCCTTGTGTTGCCACATGGCTTTTTCCTCTCCTGTGTGCCTTGCTCCCTCTGCATCTGACTGGCAACATTTCTTTTTCTCATTGCTCTCTCTCTGTCCAGAAGTCCCACCTATACCTCCTGCCTAGCTATTGGCCATTTAGCTTTTTATTAAACCAATCACAGTGATGCATCTTTACACAGTGTAATCAAATATCTCAAAACAAGTAGATAGACTCATTAGACAATAAAACACTATCAAATTGGGCACCTATAATCACCCAGCAGAAATTGACTAGAGATGTCTCATTGTGGGAGCCAGCTGGGGTTCAAGCAGAGTGAGAGTCACGGGTGCAGCAGAGTGTCCTCTTGGGTAAGGCTGCCAAGTAAAAGCACAAACGGCAAACAACAGACAGAGAACATCATCAAGTAAGTCCTACGGGAGAAACTGAGGCAATCAGCCAGAGTTCTTGATTGAGAGTGTTCTTCCCACAGACGGGCTGGCTTCCTATGGCTGAGGCACTGGCCTCCCATTCCCACCGGCGGCACTTTGATATTAAGGGATAAACAATCATCACCCTTGTTGGAGATGGTTTACCTTAGCTGTCCTCATGATCACAACGCTCCTTACTATTCTGAGATACCTGTCGTTCCTTCTTCCCGTCAGAGACAAGAGAGGTCAGCTCATGTCTAGATATGAGCTGGGGTCTTAGAGCACACTGTAGACAAACAGAATCAGGTTTGAAAAGGGGGTGGGGTCCAACCCTGTTTCCAGACCCAGCTTCTCAGTGAGATCAAACAGTGTGGTGGTCTGAATGAGAACGGCCCCACGGGCTCACGTGTTTGGATGCTTGGTCCCCAGTTAGTGGAACTGATTAAGAAGGACTAGAAGGTGTGGCCTTGTTGGAGAAGGTTTGTCACTGAGGGTGGGTTAGCTCTTTCCCTGCCTTGTGGCTGTTGTCTCAACATATGAGTTCTCAGCTACTGCCCCAGGGCCATGCCTGCCTGCATTCATTCTCCCTGCATTATGGCCATAGTGACACTCTGAAATTATAACCAAGCTCCCAATGATAATTCTTTCTTTTATAAGTTGACTTGGTCATGGCGTCTCTTCACAGCAACAAAAAAGCAAGACAGTCTATGAGTTTTCCAATACAATGTGCATTAGCTCAAGGGTCTCACAAGAGGCATGACGGCAGCTCAAACCCGGCCAGCAAGACAGATTATCCCGTTACTGTCCGGATGCATTGCTTCTCTGGTCCTTCAGTGTATGAATGTGATTTCTGGGAAGTGTGATGGGACTCATCAAGAAAATACATCCCTGCTCCATATGCACACGAGACAGTGAGCTGAATGGGACCCACCATGCCTTTGGGTCTTTCAATTCCTCCTTTATAAGCTCTTGCCTTTGAGAAGGACCCAGGCCTTACAGCAACGAGGAAAAGATTTTTCCAAACCATCACAGTGATTAGACTCACAGATTGTTTGCTAAACACTGCCAAGAGTCCAGTGTGAGGAGTCTCTGGGATGTGCTTGATATTAAAATTACAGCACAAGTATTTCATTTTGAGCTGGCTGGTACACAGTAAATGAAGAATCCAGCTGATTTCCAGAGAAACAGAAAACTTGAAAATTACAAGTCACTCATTTGTCCCTTCCACTTAGTGGCATTCTCTTTTGAAATCTGAGTATTCAGCACTGGCATGCCATTATAGTACCGCCATCCTTAGAGGACACACTCCAGAAAGGAGAGCCAGGACGGGCCCTAGACATTCACCACAGGGGGCCATGGTCCACCTCACCCCACTTTGCTGTTGTTACAAGGTTGCATATCCCAGTTCAGAACAGTGCGGAAGAACTCAAGGCCAACCTCACAATTTGCTATCACCTGACTTTAATATGCTGTAATAGTGTTAATTGTTAACCTGATCAAATCCACGTCACCTAGGCGATAAATAAGCCTTTTGGCACCCTCCTAAACGATATTTAAGTTGAGATGAACCTCTGACAATGGCTGTGGAGGATTATCTTGGTTATGTGAATTGGTGTGGGAAAACCCATCTGTTTTTGTTTGTTTGGTTGGTTTTTCGAGTCAGGGTTTCTCTGTAGCTTTGGAGCCTGTCCGGGAACTAGCTCTGTAGACCAGGCTGGGGGAAAACCCACCTTAACGTGGGTAGGACCATTCCCTAGATGGGGATGCTTGACTGTATATAGTGGAGATAGGACACGCTGGAACTAGAGTCATCCTTGTCTGCTTCCTGGCGGTGGATGTCATGTGACCAGCCACGTCACGCTCCTGTTGTCTTGACTCCCCTGCCATGGTGGACTGTACCCCTTGAACAGAAGAAATAAACCCTTTCGCTTGAATTGCTTTTTGTTGGGGTGTTTTCTCACAGCCCGGGAGAATGACCTGAGACACATGACTCAACACGTTACCTCAGTGTGCTCCTCTTTCTGGGTTTTTGGTGTCATAATAAGCATTGGTGTGAGCCATCACTACATGCTAGCGATCACGCTAAACGTTGTATAGCTCTTATCATTTCGAGAAGCTATGCTCTGATGTGCACTGCACAGGTGGGGAGCTCCTTTGTTCACACAGCTGCAAAGCCAAAGAGAGAGGGTCCAAATCCAGGTCTGTGTGCATCGATCACACCCACCTTTAACGGCCAGGGTATGCTTTTTGGTACAAAAGTAAAGAATGATTTATTGTGACGGATGAGGAAAAATAGTTACAGGATTCTATTAGTCTGAATGATGTAAAAGGGCTGTTTTGGTAAGTCAAAGCTGTAAATATTGGCTTACCAAACTTGATAAGTTGTGACTTACTTGATAAATGGATGGATTTTCTCTTTTTTAACTTGGTCATGGTAATGGGGTTACTCTAGACACAATTATAAATTGATACTAAGCTTTCACATCATCCTGAAAACAAAGGCATCCCTTAATAACAGAGCAGGAACCATGGGCCACCTTCTTCATACAGGCTTTATAGAAGAGGGTTCCTGTGAAGGTTGGAATGAAAATGGCCCCACAGGCTATATTTGAATGCTTAGTCACCAGAGAGTGGAACTGTTTGGAGGGACTAGTGGGTGTGGCCTTGTGGGAAGTGCGTCACCGGGGGTTGGGTTTCTGTTTTGTTTTTACTTATTTATTTATTATTCATACAGTGTTCTGCCTGCATGCACACCTGCAGGCCAGAAGAGGGCACCGGAGCTCACAATAGATGGTTCGGAGCCATCATGCGGTTGCTGGGAATTGAATTCAGGTCTTCTTGAAGAGCAGCCTCTGAGCCATCTCTCCAGCTCCCATGGGTTTGGGGTTTCAAAAGCCTGTGCCAGGCCCGGGCTCTCTGTCTCTGCCTGCGGCCACCATGCTTCCCACATGAGACCTCTGCCTACAGAAGTTAAATGCTTCCTTCCAGAAGAGCTGGTTTGGTCATGGTGTCTTCACAGCAAGAGGAGAGCAGTTCCCAAGGGGAAAGCACAGACTTCCACTCTGCTGCACACATGCTGCACACCTCATCTGGGACAAGATGCTCTGGGTCTCAGTGCCCCTTCTCTGAAGAGGAAGTCTTTGAGAGCCACTGAGATGGCTCAGAAGGTAAAGTTGCCAATGATCTGAATTTGATCTCTGGAAACCAGGTGGTAGAAGGTTAGAAACTGACTCCTGCTAGTTGTCCTCTGAACACACACACACACACACACACACACACACTATTCTTAATAGCAAGTCATTACAAAGTGACTTAAATTTCTGTCTGCTCCATTACTTTGCAGCAGCAGGGATGGAAGGAGGGTCCTGAGGCTTTGATGGCTGGGTCTCTCCTTCCACGTGTGTCTCGGGGATGGAAGCAGGCTTTGATGGCTGCTGTTTTTACTCACTGAGCCTTCCAGATAGCCCAAAATCTTTCTCTTCATTTATATAAAAAGGGGCTTAAAATAAGTCTTTATAATAAAAGATAGGGGCTGGAGAGATGGCTTAGTACCTAAGAGCACTTTCTGCTCTTCCTGGGACCTGAGTTTGGTTTCCAGCACCCATATCAGGAGGTTTTAATTTAAAGAATTCTGCTCCAAAGGATGTGTTACCTTGGCTTCTGTGGGTACCTGTACTCATGTGAACATACCACATGCATCTGTACACAGTTAAAAACAATACAAGTCAATCTTGAAAAACACAAGTTTCAAGCTTTTGTGTGTGGGGGGCATTGAGACAGGGTTTCACCCTGTAGCTTTGGCTGTGGATGAGCCTGGAGCTTACTCAACTGGCCTAGAACCCATAGAGATCTGCCTGCCTCTGTCTCCCGAGTGCTGAGATTAAAGGCATGAGGCTCATCTTTTTAAAAGGAAGGAAAATTGAGGCACGGTGATGGTGGGGCACGCCTTTAATCCCTGCACTCAGGAGGCAGAGGCAGGCAGATCTCTGTGAGTTCGAGACCAGCCTGGTCTACAGAGCTAGTTCCAGGACAGGCTCCAAAGCTGCAGAGAAACCCTGTCTCGAAAAACCAAAAAAAAAAAAAAAAAAGGAAGGAAATTTGAACCCATGTCATAACATGGCTAACACCAAAGGACACTACTATAAATAAAATAAGTCAGTTACGGGAAAGGGTAGTTGTGATTTCATCCAGGTGTCGGCAGTAATCAGCTGCCGGAAGTGGGGCTGGGGGCGGGGGCGGGGAGCGAGAGTCCGAGTTTAACCAGTACAGAGATGCAGCCCGGCAAGGTGCAGAGCTCTGGAGGTGGAGTGCACCACGCGAGCCTGATTCATACCGCTGAACTATATACCCTTGGCGTGGATAAGACGGTAAGTGCTGTAGAGCACTGAGCAATCTCACAAGCCCCACTATCCGAGTTTTAAAATGAAATTTGTTCTTTTTTTTTTTTTTTTTTGGTTTTTCGAGACAGGGTTTCTCTGTGGATTTGGAGCCTGTCCTGGAACTAGCTTTTGTAGACCAGGCTGGTCTCGAACTCACAGAGATCCGCCTGCCTCTGCCTCCGGAATGCAGGGATTAAAGGCCGGCGAAATTTCTGTTCTTTGAAAAACATTTTATTACGTTTATTGCATGGGGGAAGGGGTGTACCATGCCACAGCCCACACAGGAGAGAACGACTTGCAGGAATCTGTTCTCTTCTCCCTGGGGGTCCCAGGGATCAAATCCAGGTTAAGTTTCGTGGAAAAGGACCCTTTCCCATTTAGTCAGGTCACCCGGTATCAACCCAACTGCATGACGCAGCAGCTTGGGGTGGGCTTTTCCCTCTCTCTAAGGCAGGCTCTTTGGGGGTTGGATCAGGATGCAGAGAACTCAGGAGAGCAGTTCCAGGAGCTGTTTCCAGACTGCCTTACGCCAGGCATTTGAGAGGTCTGCAGTCACCTGGCCTGGGACAAGACGAGACTTCAGCCTGTCTGGTGGCTCACAGCACGTGAGGTCCCTGCAAGGCCTGGGCTTGAGCTTCGGGCCCAGGTCTGAAAGAAGAATAAGACAGAGGAAAGGGGGCTAAAAGAAGATGGCCCTGGTACCCCAACCTGCACCTCGGGTCCAGGCTCGGGCCTTCTAGGTCAGAAGCATTTGTTAGCACTATCTACCGGGGACGTCACCCTTCTGGTTTCAGAAACTGCACCTTTGATTTTAGCGAGACTCGAGGTACTGAGTTATGCCTCACTGAGATGCTGAGTCCACAAGGTAGCTAAATGAACCAGGAGCGCTTGGTCTGTTAAGCAAACCCTTTCCCCAGGCCCTGTGCTGGGGATGAGCTTGTGAATTAGATATGGCCTGAGACTTGGAATATTGCTCTTAATAGAGGGAAGGAGTCGTGTAAGCAATCATTACCCCACTTCGGGCATTACACTTTCTCAGCCCCCCCACCCCCAAGGTGGCCAGGAAGACTGTTTGTCATCTCTCTTACTATCTTCACAAGACTATGCTAATCTCCGATCTACTGACATTCAAGAGAAAATAGAGGTAATGACCTTTACGACGTTTTATAAGTAGCCCTGCTCTGAGAAGCTGCAAAGAGTGACCTGGACATAAAAACCAAAAGGCTACGGCCAGAGGCCTGAATGCAGATCGCAAGAGGAGAAGGAACTGCTTGGTTCTGCTGAGAAGGAAGGAGAAATGGGATTTTAGTTAAATGTTCAATTAACTGAAAGTGAAAGACACCTATCAAAGAGAATGCCAGGCCTGTTTTCTGACATGAACCAGAAGGGTAGTGATCACTGAGCTAAAAGTAACTGAAGGAGTAAGTTGGGGAAAATACAAATTCAGTTCAGATACCTTAAATCTGAAGTGTGTGCTGGCCAGTTTTATGTCAACCTGACAGGGGCTCAAGTGTAAGAAAAGGCGACTTCAACTGAAAAACGGTACTTTTTCTTCACTGACGATTGACGCGGGACTGTGGGCAATGCCACCACTGGGCTGATGTTCAACAGGCTGAGCAAGCCTGTAAGCAGAATTCCTCCATGGTCTCTTCCGGGGCCCGTAGGTGATGGACCACAGACTGTGAGATGAAATACATCCTGTCTTCTCCAGCTGATTTTGGTCCTGGTGTTTATGAGAGCGCTAGAAAGCCAAACCAAGACAAACTGTCTAGTGAGTACCCAAGCAGAGACGCTAAAGAGGAGCTTGGTACTTGTGAGAGGAGTCTAGGCTGGAGATGAATTCCATGGTGAAGACTGGACAAAATCACCCCACATGCCTGTGCCAACAGTCTGAGTCAGGACTGTAGACATGGACAGGAGTGGTGGCTCGGGCTAGCACTTGGGACTGTAGGCAGAAGACAGCTCAATGCAATCTCCGACTATTAAATGAGGAACAGCAACAGAGACAAAGAATCGATCAGCTAGAAAGCAGACACACAACCTAAAGCCATTTCAAACAACAAGTCTCAAACCAGAATCTACCCTTAGATCTGTGGCCAAGTCACCAATGACCGTAGGAAGAACAAATTTGTTACGATAATTTTTGGGGTTTTTGCTTTATTTTTTGAGACAAGGTTTCTCTGTATAATCCTGGCTATCCTGAAACTCGCTCTGGAGACCAAGCTGGCCTCAAACTCAGAGATCCACCTGCCTCTGCCTCCCAAGTGCATTATTTTTGGTGTTTTTTGTTTTTGTTTTTGTTTTTTGAGATAGGGTCTTCGTAGCCCAGGCTAACCTTGAACTCATTAGAAATACTCATCTTCCTGCCTCTACCTGCAGAGTACTGGGGCTCAAGTGTGCACCACCACTGTAGGGCTTTGAACTAAGCACACATTTTACACCCTAAGCTCCATCCTCAGTCACAGATTTTGATAGAGGATTCAGACGCTGTGAAGTATAGTAGCCAGGTCAACTCACTCACACTCAGCGACACCTGCTGGTGGCTGTTTAGCCACAAGGACATAGCTCAGAACTGCCTTAGTCAAGCATCTGTACATGGGTACTCCATAGAGTTCTTAAAAAAAAACAAACAACAACAAAACGGTTTTTCTGCCAGACGGCAAGACCTACTTTGCTTTACATTCATGGGTAGAAATATGGGCTGTGTTTGGGGTTTTTCAGCCTTGGTACCAATGACATCTCTGGAGGCCCTTCTTGGCTTCTCTTTAGCAGCATCTTCATTTTGTCTTCTTAGGACAAAATCTGACCTGGTTGAGAACCTCTGGTTTGTGGCAACGGGACAGAAATTGGAGTTCATGAGTACAAACGCTAGAAGCTATTCGGGACGAGGCTGGGGACTTGGTAAATGTGTTCTCCTCGCTTCTACTTTACAGAACCAAGGTGTGGTTCAAATGAGAATGCCCCCACGGGATCACAGATTGGAATGCTTGGCCCCCAGTTGGAACTGTTTGGGGAGGACTGGGAGGTGTGTCACTGGGAGTGGGCTTTGAGGGTACAGAAGTCCACACTATTCCCAGTTAGCTCTCTCTCTCTTCCTCTGATTTGTAGATCAGGATGTAAGGTCCCTGCTTCTACAGCCATGGACTTTATTACCCTTCAGAACAGAGAACACTAATTAAATGTTTTTTTTCTTGATCATGGTGTACTGTCTCTTCACAGCAACAGAATAATAATAACTTGCTAAAATCCTTAAAAATTGTTGAAATATATAAGAAATAGTTGAATAGTAACTGAGACACAAAGGCAATAATGAGTACAGGGAAAGAGATGTTGGGGATTTTAGCATCAAAAACTATGGGAGTTATTAAAGACAGCGAGTGAGAGGGTTCGGAAGATAACGAGGCTGAGTGGCAGGAAGGACTGCCTTCAGTGTCACTGTGATCAGCTGGTCAGAGCGGCCAGCATGGCCATCTTCTTGCCCTTTCAGCTGCACAGACAGAGGCATAAAGTAGGTGATGTGTGTAACAGAAGTAGATGGGGGTGGAGATGCAGCTCAGCAGGCCACTGGGCTCAGTCCCTAACACTGTGTGGACTGGGTGTGGGGAGGTGCACCTGTAACCCATGCTTGAGAGGTGAGGCAGATCAAGGCCAGTCTGAGCTTGATGAGATCTTGTTTTGTTTTTATTTTTTAATGGCAAAGGAAGATAAAGCATATGCAACAAGGTGTTTGTTATTGGAATTTAACTGAGAAAGGGAAACAATATAGAAAGGATGTAAGATCAAAGGGTTGCAGGTCCTGGTAAAGGGAGGATTCACCATAATAATAACCGAATAGCCAGATTATGGCAGAAGAATGGGATGAGACCGAGATATGTAACAGTGTGTTGCCAGAGGTGGGGCATGGTCGTGTACACCTTTACTCTCAGCACTCAGGAGACAGAGACAGAGGCAGGTGGATCTGTGAGTTTGAGGCCAGTCTAGTCTACATAGCAAACTCCAAGGCAGCCAGGGCTACATAGAGAGAGGGGAGGGAAAGAGGAAAAGAGGATGCACTAACTCCAGATACAAACAATTCACCACCAGGTGTTAACAGAAGCAGTCTTTCTGAGAAACCAGGTCCCAGAGCAACACTGTGAAGGAAGCATTCGGAGGAGAGGGTGAGGATATATGGACTTTACAAATGGCCGGGAAGTTTCCAGAGTTTGGAAGTGGGACAGACAGACAGAAAGGCGCGGCTGCCGGTGGGTCGGGAGTTCTTGTGCGCACACAAGGTAAAGGGCACGAATCTCTAGTTCCAATGCTTGCATTGGGGCTGAGGCATTGTAATCTGGGGTGCTCCCCAAACTGGCCGGTGAAATGTGTGTAGGAGCACATCAATAAAGGCTATGAAGGACAGGAGTTTTTAAGGGGCATCCTGAATGTGACAACGGTCAGCACAGGGCACGACACTAGATACTCTTAGTTAGGATGCTATCGTTAGCGGGACAGTAGGAGGGCACCCATGGCTTTCTCCACGTAGCAGCCATTAGAACTATCTGCACCATCAACCAAGCACTACTCTGACCCTCACCAGCTTGTCCACTGACCTCACCAGTAAGAATTTACCCAGCGCCAACTCTGTATTAGTCCTGAAAAAACACAATCCAGTCATCAACATACAAAAAAGAATTTTTTTTATTGTGGAGTCATCTTGGGGTTCCATAGGGACCCTAAGTCTCGTGTGGGATCCATACACTTGCCAGAGAGGAGTGGAGTCCGCGTCAGCACCACTCGGCAAGCTACCCTGTTCCTGCTGTCAGTCCCTCCACGTCACCTCTACTTCATCCGTCCTATACCTGCGAGAAACAGGAAAACACCCGTGACTGCCTCTTGGTACTTTATTTTCTTTGATTTTGGGATAGCATCTGCAGCCCAGGCTTATCTCAAAATCACAATCCTCCCGCCTTGGCCTCCCACAAAGCCAGGACTACAGGGCCGCCCCACCTGTCACCACAGCATCTGACTTCCCGCACCTACTCTCTACTCACTCACCTCTGTGTGATTCCAGACTCTGTGAGAGGGGTCCTATGTCCAGCCTGAAACATCTCCCAACCTGCTTGGGCTATCATGGCTCCATTGTCAATGCAGAATCTGGGGAAGAAGAGATAACAAGACTTGTGGCCTAAACACAGAAACCATTTATAACCGTAATAACGGGAGGAGAAGAACTCAAGACAAAGAGAAGGGTTTCACCTCTCATCTGTTGCAAAGAGCTGGGCTCCCCGCTCCTGGCACATAGCCGCCATCATCTCCTGCAGCCTCGTGTTACCTATGAAGAGACAGGAGCCACAGAGAACTGAGGTCTGGCCGTCGTTACCAAACCAGCTGTGCTCCTAGGACAGTTTACCAGGGGACCGGGGAAACAGATAACCCTCCCATCTGTGGTAATGGAGAGTGTCAGGAGGAGGATGGCTGGCAGGACTAGGAAGAACCACACATACATCCAACTCCTCCTACAATGAGGGCCTCCGTGGAGCCACAGTGTGCCATGGCTCGCTCTGTGATCTCCACTAGCATTGCAAACACCGTTTCCTGTGGAGGACAGACGGGGGAGGCATCAGAGCAGCACCGCACAGCACCACCGCACAGCAGCACCGCACAGCAGCACCGCACAGCAGCACCGCACAGCACAGCACCCACCTTAGTTCTAGGTCAGCTCTGCTCTAGAGCCAGCCCTGCATCCAGCTTTTCAGTCTTTACCTGTAAGGAGAAACACAGGTCTTCAGGAGTACATTCCCCTGTGGCCAGCATTCTCTGCGCTGCGTCCTGCAATTAAAGGGTAAACAACCCAAAAGATGAGCACCGTGGTGCATGAGGCTTCCATGAAAACAAAAATTCCTGCATTCGGAAGAACCGCTGACTTCATTACAACTGAGATTACAGGAGTGCCACACACCCGCGCCGTCTGCTCCTTTTTATTTTTGTTTTCGAGTCTTTTCCCCATGTAGGGAGGGACTGCTTTCCCTACCCTGTGTTCCTATTATCAGCAGGGCCTGGCACACAGAAGCTGCTGAATGAATCTACCCAGCACCCATGATGAGCGAATGCTAATGCAGGAAGTAAGCGGAGCCGAGCAGACGCAGTTTCTCAGAGCGTGCGCCCCCTCCCACTCTCACCTCAATGAACGACAGAATCCCTGAGAATGAGACGTCCATGCCCTTCACAGTGTACGGCAGCTCAACCAGCTTCTTGCCTCTAGGAGAAATGAATAAAGGCACTAACCCTGGAGTCAGCTGGTGGCTCGCCCTCTGAAACCCCTCCCATACCTCACTAATACACATGAAAGGAAGCTCTAAAGCACGAGTGGCCAGGGCTCTTCATGTCCTCTCACCGCTTTGCCATCTGCTCGATGTTGTAGCCTGGGCTTGGGTCATTGGAAATCTACCGGCAGAAGGAGAGAGAAGCAGAGAACCATGAAAGCATCATGGAAAATGCATTCTTCTACACATGTGAATACACTCATCACTCTGGGGTTCCTCCTCAAATCAAAGTGAAGAAAAGCAATCAGCATTTACTTTCATAAATTGTACATGTACAGAGGAACAAACACATTTGTAACAAGCAGCAGATGTATAATGGTTAATTTTCCCCCTCTGCTAAGTCAAGTGGCAGAGAATGGAACTCAATATGCAAGAAGCCCAATATCTACTTACTGCTCCCCAGAAACACACGTTATGCACTCTACAGTCTCAATGGCCTACCTTCAGCACTCGAGCAAAACGATCCAGGCAGTTTCCCACAGCAATATCAATAGTTTCCCCAAAGATGCGGTAACGATGTTCTGAGTAGGAAATCACCTAGGAACGATGAGAAGCCCATGACACATCAGGTCTATAAAGAGGAGTGTTTAGCTGTGTGGAAGAAAGTAGCACAGAGCCAACACTAGACATTCCAGTAAGAAAGAAAGACAAGCTGTCAGGTGGCTCATACCTGTAATTCTAGCACTGGTGAGGCTCAGACAGTCAGCCATGTTGAGCTACACAGTGAAGTTTAAGGCCAGTCTAGACATATAGCAAGACTCTGTCTCAAGAAAACCAAACCAGGAATTGGTAAAATGGCTCAGTAGGCAAAAACACTTCCCATGTGAACCTAGAGACCTGAGCTTGATCTCTGGAACTCCTGAAGGTTGTTCCTGATAAGCACATGTTTGTGTGCATACACACACAAAAGTCATGTGTGTGGCCACATCTCACACATATCATACATAACACAAAATAAATAAATCCAAACATGATCAAGATATTATGTATGAAGTTGCCGAATTAAAAAAAAACTTTATCAAAGAACCAACAAACCAGTGTTTACTTTGCAGCACATACTAAAATTATAACGATACAGAGAAGATTAACAAGGCCCATGCACAGATTACACTAACTCATGAAACATCTGTATGTGTAGACTAACCAACAAAAACTGCACAGCTGCACACACGCGTACACACACACACCAAAAACAAACCCTAAAAATAAGAATTCAAAATAGAGCTTGTTCTGGTGACCCACACAAGACATTCCATGAGAAAGAGAAAAAACGGGACCAGGTGTGGTGCTGCAAACCTGTAATCTCAGTGCTTGGGAGGAGTTAGGAAAACCAAGATACAGGGAAAACCTGTCTACCACGGTGAGACCCTGTCACCAACAGCATAAAACAATAACAACAACAGCAGCAACAACTGTAGGCTCGTGACCCCAGCTATTTAAGCTGAGGAAAGAGGACCACGAGTCTGGGGCTGGGCTATCTGAAGACTCTGGCTCACAATTTTCTATTAATTCCCATTCCCCAGATCTGATGCCCTCTTCTGACCTTCCTTGTGCTCCTACATACATACAGACAAAACATCCAAACATGTTTTTTTTTTTTTTTTAAAAAAAAAAGGCATTATCTTGAAGAGCTAAATTCACATTCCTTTCTCTTTAAACTGCAAATTCTAGTTGCAGGAATAAAGTTCTAACATTTTAATTCTCCTCCAAAACTTGCAACTTTACACCTATATCGTGTTTGCTATAGTATCTTAGGTCCAAAGAACCTGGTTCTGTCTTTCCAGCTCTTACAACTCAGGTAGAATACCTCAGAAGTAGGATGGAACATAAAGATTACTCTTAAATACCTGGGTATTTCCTCCACTGACATACAGGACAGTTGGGCTAATGGCTCCAGTGATGAGGCGGCCCATTTCAATGTGGCCTATGCAGTGGTTCACGCCTAGCAAAGGCTTATTCCACAACTGGGCCACAGTACGGGCAACGACAGCCACAGAGGCCAACGGGGCTCCCATGCCAGGACCTAACAGGGTACAAATGGGAATTAGGAAGACAGCTGAAGAGAGCAGATCTGAGAAGCACAGGAGGTGGCGTGGGTCTGCCCGGCCGCCTCCCTCGCTGACCATTCTCCCAGACTCACCTTTGGTGTAAGCAATGCAGTCAATGTCCCGGGAGGTCAGCCCGGCCTCTGTCAGTGCCTCTTGCAGCAGGTCAAGGATAACCGCTCGATGGTGTCTGGCTGTGTCGCCTGGAAGGAATCCTGAGGAAAGGCGGCAGATCGAGAACCGTAAGGAAGGCAGGTGTTGGCTGGTGCAAAGGGAACTGTGATACAGGGCTATCAATTTTAAACCATCATATCTAGGTTCAAACACATTTTGTTTTATTGATTTTTATTGAGCTCTACATTTTTCCCTGCTCTCTTCCCCGCCTCGTCCCTCTCCTCCAACCCTCTCCTAAGGTCCCCATGCTCCCAATTTACTCAGGAGCTCTTGTCTTTTCCTAATTCCCCCAAAACACCTTTTTATTAACCAAAGCAGGAACCATTTTAATCAGCACAGTTTGCTAAGACACTAGTTTGTTAGCTGGGCATGGTCATGCCACATGCAGTCAGACACTGTTCTGATTGGGCCCTTTCTGTTTATCAACGCTGGCTGCAGGACAGTTCATCTCAATGGCTTGCTAAGTGCACCTTCTCAAATGCAATGGTTTCCCTGGGACTCAGACAGACCATCAGTGACTGGGAACTTTTTTTGGTAATGGTTTGGCTGTGGGAATAGCTTTGGGGCTATTAAGCTGGCTGTGGTCACTTTGCTATAGAATCAACTACTTGCCACTGTTACAGTCTGCTTGGGAAGTGGTTCCTGGATGAGAGCTGAAGATGAAGGCTGTTGCAACTTCCGGTCTGTTTACGAAGCATCAACTTACTGAGCTTTTTAAAAAGGACGTCCCAGCCAGGTGGTGGTGGTGCACGCCTTTAATCCCAGCACTCAGGAGGCAAGGCAGGTGGATCTCTGTGAGTTCGAGGCCAGCCTGGTCTACAAGAGCTAGTTCCAGGACAGGCTCCTAAGCCACAGAGAAACCCTGTCTCGAAAAACCCCAAAAACCAAATAAATAAATAAAAAGACTTCCCAACTGTCTTCAAATATCCAATAATCACTGAATGGTACACCCTGAGCTCTTGGCAAGGTTTTCTGTAGCTGTAAGAGCGGCTTCCACGGAGGCTCACAACAAACAGGTCATAGTCAACTTGTAATAGCCAGCTCTTCCAGGGTCCTGTTCCTTAGCAGTTCCAGAGGCCAAAATGTTATGTATTGTTGGTATTTCAAATGTCTCCACTGCCCCGCCCCCGCCATTCTGAACTCAGAATAACTGTTCAAAAATAATTCATTACCTATTTATTTAGAGATAGGGTCTTGGAATGTAGCCCTGGCTGGCCTGGAACTTGCTATATAGACAAAGCTGTCCCCAAACTCAGAGATCTGCCTGCTTCTGCCTCCTGGAGTACTGGGATTACAGGTTTGAGTTCCCACCTGGCTTTAGTTTACTTTTTATCTAACATCATTTCCATAGTATATAAATAAACAGCAGTAAAAAAAAAAAACCTCACCCGAAACCAAAACAAAACGTGATAAATGCATGTTAAAATGAGGTATCGTAACACTGCAGAACGTATTCTAGCTAAGCATCCCAGCACACACCTGCAGTCCCAGCACATGGAGGAGGGAGAGGGAGAGAATGAGAACGACTATCCATTTATTCCAGCATCAAACAACAAATGTCAATAACGCAAAACCTGCAATTACTTTTGTACTGACCTATTAGAAGTAAAACCAACAAAAATATTTTAATAAAGTAGAAAAAGAAAATCCCTTTACTCACCTGGGTCGTCGTGCCCTGCCCCCCCCCCCCGCCACCAGGTTTTAAGACAGTCTCTTTTCAAGCCCCTAATTTTAAGACAAGGTCACACATAACCCAAGATGGCCTTAATATGAAACCCTCTCGTCTTGGCCTCCAAAGTGCTATGATTCTATACAGGCTATATAGGTGTTTTCTATACACCTCTGTACAGGCTGTATAGGTCTTTTGCAGATGCCATGTTCACGTATAACCTTCAGAATCAATGCAATTTAGACATACTTCCTACCCTTCAGTGACTTTCTCTGCAATCCCACAGAACCCGCACAGCCATATTGTTGAACTTAGCACATAATACATCACTACAATTGTCAGTAGCGTCCCCTTTAACTAAGGTAACCCAGGCCCAGTGCACAAGAGTGAGTTCTAAACACACATAGATTTCTACTATATAACCTGAAACATCACACCTGTTTGGGGAGTCTTTACAGGTACACGCAGCTATATGTGTGTGGGTGCTTTGGGAGAGGGTGTAAGATACAATCTGTAAATAATCTTAGTTGAGATTTGTGCAGTGTCCGGTGCTTTTACATAGTTCTCAAAACCCACTGAAGCCATTTCCACCCTGAGAGTAGTGAAAAACAGACAGCTACGAAATACAGTAACTTCTGATATCCGCCCTGATGTCCTTTCGCGTCATCCTAAACAATTATATTTATCATGAGGTAGCGTAAAGCAATCTCTATGTGCGACTACACAGCGGCCTCGGAACACTTATTTTCGAATGCTTAGCATATAAAAGGTGCTCGATAAAACCTTAAAACAACCGGGAGTGGTGGCTCACACCTTTTATCCCAGCACTCAGGAGGAGGCATAAGCAGACAGATCTCTGTGCGTCCCAGACCGGCCTGGACTACACAGCAAGTTCCAGGACAGCCAGGGCTACGCAGTCGAGACCCTGTCTCAAAATATGAGGACAAACAAACGAACCCACTTATGTCCATGTGTGTGAGCCACTTGCAGCCGTCAGAGTTACCAACCAAAGGCGAGCCACGTTTTGTTTGGGTGTCTGGCCTGTAACAGCAGCACCCGGGAGGCTGGAGCGGGCTACAGGACAGAGCATCGGGACGGAACCCCCATAGCTGGGACCGGCAGCCGAACCGGCCGCGCGCTCACCCGTGCCCGGGGCCGTGACGTAAGTGCGCCGCGGGTTCGCCAGCACCGTGCCGTCGCGCACCACGCCCACGCCGATCTTGTTGGCGCTGCCTTCGAACCCCAGCACGGCGGGCATGGTGCCCGACGCGGGACCCGGGTGCGGGGCTGGTCGGAACCGGCACCACCGCGAACAGCCCGAACGGAGCGACGGGGCCTGCGGGCGCCAGAAGTGACGTCACGAGGCGCCAGGCGGACCAATCACCGCACTCCCGACCACGCCGGGGGGAAGGGCGATCTCGGGTCACGTGGCCACACCAGGCTCCCACGTGGGAACGGGCAGGCTCCATTCTTTGTGCTGTGAGGGGCTCCCGGGCTTCGCTGGGACGCCAGGTAGCTTGTTCTGGCGGGTTCGGCGAGCTTGCTCGCTGCGGGGCCTAACGGGGGCTGCGGTGCGCGTGGCGGGAAGAGTAGGTGAACGAGGCCCCGTGGTGTGCGAACGCCGGGGGGAGGAGGCTCTCCTCGTGTTTGATTTCTCCTTCTCTTATCTGCAGGCAGCGCAGTAAACACTGCTTCGGTGCTCCAGGCGCCTAAGGGCTTTCGTCACCGGGATGCCAAAGCGTGGGAAGAAAGCGGCAGCAGAAGACGGGGAAGAACCCAAGACAGGTAAGGAGATGAAACGAGCCCGTGGGCACCCCTATCCCCTAACCCCGGTAGTTTACGACTCTACTAGACCACCGTGAAAACGGTAAATATGGACCAAGTTACACGGCAGGAGTCCGAGAAGTTAGGGACTATAGTCAACACTGGTCCGAGGTTGGAAACCGCCACCTCTTACTCATTTTATAGAGCCGGAGACCAAGAAGAGTAAAGGGGCAGCAAAGAGAAACGAGAAAGAGGCCGCGGGAGAGGGCCCTGTCTTGTATGAGGACCCTCCAGATAAGAAAACCTCACCCAGTGGCAAATCTGCCACACTCAAGATATGCTCCTGGAATGTGGATGGGCTTCGAGCCTGGATTAAGAAGAAAGGTTTAGATGTGAGTACAATTCAGAAGGGAAGTAGCCTTTCCTTGATAGACAAGAATTAATCATCTTGGGGCTTGGGCGGTGGTGGTGCTCGCCTTTAATTCCAGCACTCGGAAGTTCAAAGCCAGCCTGATCCACAGAGTTCCAGGACAGCCGGGGCTACACAGAGAAGCCCTGTCTCGAAACCCCTACCCCCGAAAAAATTCTTGTTTCCTTTGAGTCTAGAGGATGTTGTTTTTCTCCTGCCTGTAGTTTGGGGGACGACGACTGTCTATTCCCTCGAACACAATCACCTTGTTTATATCATTTTTAACTAATCGCTAGAATATTGGGGTAAAAACCTCTTGGTCTCTAGCGTGGCCCCATTCCCAACTACTAAAGATCTAAGTGGGGGAGGGGCTGGAGAAGGCTCAACAGGCACTCAGACATACAAGTCCCATTGTCGGTCACAGTATATGTATCCTGCTGCTTGAATTACTTATGCACAGGGACTCCATCCTGTGTAACGTATGTAGCACATATGATTTTAACTTTCCACGTTTGCATTCAGTGGGTAAAGGAAGAAGCACCAGATATCTTGTGCCTCCAAGAAACCAAATGCTCAGAGAACAAACTCCCAGCTGAACTTCAAGACCTGCCCGGACTCAGCCATCAGTACTGGTCGGCGCCGTCAGACAAGGAAGGATATAGTGGTGTGGGTTTACTTTCCCGCCAGTGCCCACTCAAAGTCTCTTATGGCATTGGTGAGACCCTATTGGTTTTCATTTTGAATATTCTTTGGCCAGTTGTTAACGCTGCTGATTCTTAGATTTTTTTTTTTTTATGCTGGTTTATTTCTGTAGGTGAGGAAGAGCATGATCAAGAAGGCCGGGTGATTGTGGCTGAATTTGAGTCCTTTGTCCTGGTAACAGCCTACGTCCCCAATGCAGGTCGGGGTCTGGTAAGACTGGAGTACCGACAGCGTTGGGATGAAGCCTTTCGCAAGTTTCTGAAGGACTTGGCTTCCCGAAAGCCACTTGTGCTATGTGGGGACCTCAATGTGGCTCACGAAGAGATTGACCTTCGAAACCCCAAAGGGAACAAAAAGAATGCTGGCTTCACTCCCCAGGAGCGCCAAGGCTTTGGGGAGCTGCTGCAGGATGTCCCGCTGGCTGACAGCTTCCGGCATCTCTACCCCAGCACCGCCTATGCGTACACCTTTTGGACTTACATGATGAATGCTCGGGCTAAGAATGTTGGTTGGCGCCTCGATTACTTTTTGTTGTCACACTCTCTTTTACCTGCACTGTGTGACAGCAAGATCCGCTCCAAGGCTCTTGGCAGTGACCACTGTCCCATCACCCTTTACCTGGCCCTGTGACGCCTGCTGAAAAACCTTCGCCTCCTCTCCCCCAGTACACTTTCAGTAGGTATCCTTTAGACCCCCAGGTTGTTTTTGTAGCTGCTCCCCCATCCCCGTTTTAAATGTTAAACCAAACATCTGAGTTCCTTTGAACAATCAAAGTAAAAATAAAAAGGCCCTACTTTCAACTTGGCTATCTTTGTTTTCCCTTTGTGAATCTACAAATTCCCCCCTTTTTTTTTTTTAATTTTTTCATACACAAAAGTTGTTGAATGGGAAAGGTTAGAGTCATGACATTATTTATTTACAAAGCACAGATGAATCCCTAACTTCTCCTGAGACAGCGACCCTACCTCAGCCCAGTTCAGTACTGCAACTGGGAAGTAAGGAAAAGTCAGGAGGAGGAATTCAGGGAAATACAGAATTAGGGGACCATATTCCATATTAAATAGTTCTATATACATCAGTTCCTGTAGTTCTGTACAGAGCAGTGGCTGACCCCAGCCCACAGGACAAGAAGTGTGGGGAGAAGGGTCTGAGGGTACTGAGGCCAGAGCCAGCCCCTGGTGAAGTGCAATAGCAGCAGCAAGAGGGAGGGACCACCCCCCACTCCCCACCCCGCCCTGGAATGTCTAAGGGTCAGGAATGGTTCTCAGGGAGCACATACAGGAAGGACATGGCTAGAACCATCTTTAGGATTCAGGCTTAGGGGCAACGTTTTGCCTATTTACCCTAAACAGCAACCCTTGGAGGAAAGCAGACAGCCAGCAATGGTCTTACCTACCCTTCCAAACCTAAGTAAGGGACTGGTTCCTTCCTACCTCTCCCCAGGGAAGAGGGAGGCAGCTGCTTGGCTTCCTTGCAGAAGTCCACAGAGAGCCTTTTGTAGTGTTACTGTTGTTACCGGGCAGCCGCCAGGCACAGACTGGATCAAGGGGCTCAGGAGAAGTTCTGGACAGGATGGCTGACCTTCATACAGGCCCAATAAAGGGCCCGGCCCAAACATAGAACAGCCAGCAAAATGACAAATGCCCAGGCTGCGTAGATCCCTCCATATTGCTGTGCATGCTTCCATGTGCCAAACTGACAGACAAGGAGGAAGAAAAAGAAGAGGTCACCTTTGTGTCTACTGCTGCAAAGTCGGTCTCTGTTCCCTAGGCACTTGTAACCACCTTCAGGGATCTTCCCAAGGTCAGGGGGGTTAGCTTCCTTCCCTTACGCAGGGAAGTACTCCTGCCATCCCAGACATTTGACAGTTTTCACTTGTAACCAGTGACCCGAAACAACTGGCTGTTGTCTCCAGAGAGGACTACCTTCTACCTCTTGTTTATTAGCCACTTTAACTTTAGTTTACCTGTACCTGAAAATGCTCCCCACCGACAAGGGTCTCATGGAGCCAGCCTGAGCAGCCTCAATTCCAGTAGTTGAGAACGACCTTAAAATCTGATCTTCCTGGGTGCTGGGGCCTACATTTGCACCACTATGTTCAGATTATATGGTGCTGAGATCAAACCCAGGGCGTCATGCATGACAGCAAAACCACATCTGAACTGGCAGCAGTTCATCCCCTGGGGTCTGGAGGTGCAGCTGGAGTTCCCGTGGCACCGCCTCTGTTCTTGCACTCAAGGCCACACCCCACACCCAGCTCTTTCAGCATTCTCAGCTCCTAGCCCGGTGAGGCAGGTACGCGGTCCGTGTCAGGACTACTCACAGCAAGGCCAGTGGCAGTGACTGCCAAGAGTAAACCAAGCAAGAAGCAGCAGATACATCTCTTCCGAGGATATCTGCGGCCAATAGATGACCTGTGGGGAGCCAACAGAAATGAATGGTGATTTGGAATAGCCATGTTGACTTTATGCCATACATTACCCAGTTACTGATGCAGTGCCTAACCACTTACACTTTCCTGCAGTGAGGACATCGTGCCAAGGTTCGGTCCGTGAATTCTGTCCACTATGGAAAAAGAAAAACAACCATAGCAAGAAGGCTCTCCTGCAATGAGAACCCTGAGGCAAGGAGGAGGATGACAAATGAGAAACAAGACAGTCTTTGTCAGGACTTATTACTATTCCTAATACTTGCCTCCTCCAGGGTTTCCCAATATCCCTCCTCACCAGAAACGTATTCTTGCAATGTCCACAGATGACCCTGACACCCATTGGCTGTGGTTCTGGACTCAGAGGTCCTGGATGCACTGGCCCTAGGTTGATGATTCTTTTGCTATACAGGGGGAAAAGTATGTTTTTAAAAGTTCTTAATTTTAACTGGATCTGATGACACACAGAACCCCAGCACTTGGGAGGTACAGGCAGAACGACCAGGAGTTGGAGGTGCTGCAAGGATCATCCTGCCTCCCCGCACAGGTGCTGGGACTGACTACAGGCATGCACCACCTTGCCCAGCTTCAGGTTTTATTTTGTTTGATTGTTTTTTTTTCTTTACAGTTTTGCCCAAGTATAGACATTCCCACCTTATGTCTCTTACCAGTAGGGCCGAGGGCAGGCAATCCGCTGGGAAGTCACTTTGCAGATAAGGAGGCAATTACAGGGGCATCGAACATACTTCTTTCCTGGGGGTGCATTCTTGATGGGCTAGGGGACAATGAAAAAAGGAACAATGGGTATATCAGCAAGCAAGCCCGTTATCCCTGTCCTCTCCAAGAACATCACCGAGAAAGGAAAAGTTAGACATGTAAGAGAAACAAATGTTGCCAGCACAGTCTGTCTGTGACCCAGCACTCAGGAGGCTGAGGCAGAAGACTGCAGAGTCTGAGGGGAGCCTGGATCGTTGTGAATTGTTTCACAAAAACAAACAAGAGAACCCCAAAATACAAAAATCAAAAGCAACTCCAGCTGCCAATGAGAACTACGCTTCAGGATCCAGCAGAGGTGTGAAAGCGAGAGCGGGTGAGCACTTTCTCTGGTGAGGAAATGGCTGGTGAAGATCCAGGAACTGAAAGTGGGTTTCAGGAAGAGGTCTCGAACAGGGTCTAGAATCGGAAAGAGGATCCCGGAAACAAGGCCCGTTTTGCAGATAGCTGTAACTCACGGTGGCTTCGTTGCAGACACCACATTTGACTACATGCTGATGCATCTTGCCTTCCACGTTGATCGGAGACTGACAGACTCGACAGGTAATCATGGGAGCGCTCCCACTATCCGGGCTCGTCAGGGGTGAGTAGGGGGGTGGGTCCTCTCCCGGCAGCACGGCGGGGTGCCCCTCGGGGAACGGGGGGAATGCTGAAGAGGAAGCAGATAAACCCGATCATCATTCGGACTCTTCCCACGGACGCTCCACGGAGGAAGGATGCCGCGCGGGTGACAGGTGCCACGGGGCCGCACCTGCGCCGGTGCAGGCTCCGCCCCCGGCCCGATCCGCGCCTAGGCCCCGGTGCACCTCCGACCGCCGGCTTACCCTGGGGCGGGGCATGTTTACCGGCTCCGTACGGAGGTGCGGAGGGCGTCAGGCCTCCACCGGGCCCGGTCGCGCTCCCGCCCGGGCCCGCTAAGCCGTTGCCTCCAGCGCCGCCGTCGCCGGGCTCGGACAGCAGCGGGGAGCGCTCTCCGTCCGCCGCCATGGCGTCTCGCGCTCAGCCAGCGACCAGCAGCCGCCGCCGCCGCCGCCGCTACCGGGTCCTCAAGGCGCCTGCGCGCCGCCCCGCCCCGCCCCGCTCACGTGACAGGCTGGCCCCGCCCCTCCGCGCTGCCATTCGCGGAGGTAAACAAGTTCGCGGTGCGCGAGGGAGCGCTCCCGCGCCATTGGACGGCGGCGCGGCGCGTCACGGTCACGTGACCTCCCCGTAGCCGCTGAGTCCGTAAACACTGCACGTGACTGGGAGTCGTGCGAGCCATTGGAAGTGCGGCCATCGCGCTACCTGCGGCCCAGTGGGCGGCTGCCCCGCACGTGTCACGTGCCCCGCCTGTCGCGTGTCTCCCGGGGGACGCCAACCGATCGGCCCGAGTTTAGCGCCACAAACGTGCGGCCGGGCTGGGTGTCCCGGCCTGCGGTGGGCCTCGGGGACCGCCCTACCCAGGTCCAGCTCCGCGGAGATTGGTGGCATGGCAGTGCATGCCTGCAAATGCATAGAAGGCTGAGTTAGGAAGCCAGGGGACCCCAGGCCAGCCTCCCGGACCAGACCGCTGAGCCGGAACACAAGCGGGCGGGGCACCGGAAAGATGTCTTACTACTTGAGAGCACTTACTGCCAAGTCACAGGAGCCTAGTTCGGTACCCAGGACCCTCCCAGGGCGGTTGCTATCTGCAATGCCAGCTCCATGGTATCCGGTGCCAATTTATGGCCTATGCGGGCACCCAGCACCCAGACACATACGGCTTACGTGAGTGTGCACGTACACATAGATAAAAGTCAAGCCACCCAAAATTTATAAAAGAGCAGGTCACAGTGTAGGGCTGACGGGGATCAGACATTCAGGTTTGGCGAGGAGTTTGGGAGACTGCCTCAAAACTTACTATGGTGAGCGCACTGGCTAGGCCCGCCTCAATCCTCTGGAGGCTGAGGTTGGCTGAGGCACGGGGATCGTGAGTTTGACCAATCTGACACACAGACAGACATGAGTGATATGTACCCTGTTCCTGCAGGCTGGTGGCATCTGGTGCTCAGTGGTAGCCACGATGGAAGCCCTAGACTCCCTTTCAACACCTAAAAAAAGTAGCAGTAATTGATCCTTTTTTTTTTTTCTTAAGTGGAATTGGACCCAGGGCACAAATACGGTAGAAAAGTGCTCTGCTGCCACTGCTACATCCCGTCCCTTTTCAATTTCGAGACAAGGCCCTGGCTTGGAACTTGGTGATTCTGCCAAGGCCTTCTGGGTAACTGAGATTGTAGGCATTTGCCTCTATACATGGCTGTGAAATTATTATTTCTACAAATGTCTCTACCAGGATTCAAGTTGGAACTGACTTGAAAGCCTCCTCCTAGAGGATTAGCTCTCATAGTGTCTCAAGGTGTCATGCAAGCTGCCAAGAAAAGCAATTAAAAACCCTAATCACCTGTAAAGCCTACAAGATTGGGGCAATGGTGCACTTGTGCCTCAAGGGGAGCCAGCAGCCACCTAATAGTGAGTCACCGACCCTAGTGGAAAACTGCTGCCCTCCTAAACCAGTACAGTTCCTAGCAGCATTCTAAATACCTACCCAGATGTCCACATACGTCCACAAATTCTCTCTCCCGCGCCCTCTCCCCCATTAAAGCAGCTTCGCTTTGCAGCAGATGGAGGCCACGACGGTGATTCATAACTGATGAAAACGCACAGAACCGCGGTCTGTGGTGGGCCTATCTCCAGCCGATACATCTGTAGCACAATGCTTACACCAGGATGCCTATATACGACATCAGCACCCATGAAATCTTAACAGTTATTGCCTAAATAAGACCTGCACAATCCCGATGCCAGTTGACAGCAAAGCATAGATGTGAACCTCGCAAGGCCCCACCTTTAGATGAGGAGCTACTGGAAAGGAATGGGCAATAGCAGCTAAAAGAAGAACAGTCAGTCTTCTCCAGGGATGGGCCCTCTGCTAGATTACCCATCCAGTCCCCAGTGGTTATTAGTAAACACATAGACAGATCAGCAACACAGATTGACTCAGCAGGTTGTACTTATATGGAGGTGTGTGTGTGTGTGTGTGTGTGTGTGTGTGTGTGTGTGTGTGTAGCAACAATAAAGAAGATGAAGTTGTGAAGATGAGTTCATCCAGGGATGTGAGAAGAGTTGGAGGGGGAAGAGGTACTCAAAAATGTCTTTAAAAATTACCCACGAAAATAATAAAAAATAAATGTCTCCAAGACTGAAATGAAAATTGTATTTTTATGAGGATGTCCACTGATGGAAGGAGAGCTCATCCTTTTACTCGATGTCTAATGACCCCTCAGATACAACAAGTGTTTGTTGTTGATTCACCTGGCAAATCCACTTGGTAGATGGAAGTCTCTAATTGCCTTTTTTTTTTTTTTGTCTTCAGCCCAGAAACTGAATGGAAGTTATTTTTTAGTTTTGGTCTTTGTTTTGTTGTTTAAATAGGGTCTCATTCTTAAACTAGGCTGGTTTTCAATTTGTAACAAGTCCCATTCTCTCCCCAAAGGCCTGAGCCACTATGCCTGACTCTAGATTCTGATATTTTTAAGACACAGTTTTCCTAGGTCAGTTTCTACCATCAGTTAGGTCATCGAACAAGATGACCTAACCCCATCACTACCCAACACGTACTTGAAGAAATAAGGAGTCTCCAGACATGAAGTTAGGAAGGGTTATAGTTCTGCACGGAGCAGGCCGGTTTGCTGATGAATTGCTACAAAGATTCTCAAGCATTAATTCTGAGTTCAGGGTAGGTTTCATTATTTGAGCCCCGGTTATGCATAAGACGCCAAATCTACCCTTTTGTGATCCTCCATCCTCACTGAAGTTGTAGCTTATGATCATTTAAATCTGGTTCTAGCTATGCCGAAAGGGAAGACTAGACCCGTGGCTGTAGCTCAGCGGTAGAGCACTGGCCTAGCATGCATCGTGCCCTGGGATTCACCTCTAGCATGCCTTCCCCACCCCCCAAAAAAAAGAGTGTGAAAAAGAATCCATTTCGTACTCTTGAAGGGTCAAAGTAAAGAAGATGAGTAGAATGGTTTATGTATTAACTATTCATTCATTTTCCATTTGGCCTGTAGGCGATGCTTTTATTATAGGTTAGATATAGGGATGTATGGCTAGGAACAAAGTGAAGTAAATGTCAGCCAATAGGTGGGATATCTTCTGATAGATGTGTGAAGTGTTGAAGGAAATACATGATGGATGAGTTCCTCAGTATATTTTACACCCTTTTGTGCTGTGTTTTGAGGCAGGATCTGTGTGACCCAGGCTCTACTGGAACTGGTGACTCTGTTGCTTCAGTCTTCTCAATGCTGTGATTATACACTTGAGACACAATACCTAGTTTAGGTAAAACACTGTCTCCTTGTCTGTCTTTAAACCTCTCAGTCTTAACTAACCTTTGCCTATACAGCTGTGGGAAAGGTTCAGAAAAGAACGGCTCTGTAAGTGTTCTTATGACAGAACTGTTGTTTGAAAAAGAAAGTCTTGGAAGTTTTTTTTCCATTTTTTATTGATTAAATAATCAATAATCTCATATCATGCACCCCAATTGTAGTAAGGAGGAGAGGGCTGCGTTCCCAGCACCCGGTTAGCTTATGCCCAAAATAATTACACAGAAACTGTATTCATTTAAACACTGCCTGGCCCATAAGCTCTGGCCTCTTCTTGGCTAACTCTCACATCTTAAACTAACCCATATCTAGTAATCTGTGTGTCACCACGGGGTCATGGCTTACCGGAAAGATGCTAACCTATGTCCACCTCAGGCCGGAGAAACATGGCGTCTGCCACACTGCCTTCTCTCCCCCAGCATTCCGTTCTGTCTACTACGCCCACCTAAGGGCTGCCCTATCAAAAGGCCAAGGCAGTCTCTTTATTTAACCAATGAAAGCAATACACAAACAGAAGACCCTCCTACACCACCCAATTGCATTGACCTCCCAGTCTTCCCATGTTCCCTATGCCCACCTCAAAAAAGTACATTTTGGGTTGTGTTGGGAGAGACAGCTTATTCATTTCCTGGCCACCCAGACTACTGAAATAATCACATAGAAACTGTATTATCTGCAATGCTGTTTGGCCAATACTTAAGTGTATTTCTAGCTAGCTCTTATATCCTAAACTAACCCATCTCCATTAATCTGTGCATCACCAAGAGGTCATGGCCCTACCGGCAAAGTTTCGGTAGACCCCATCTGTTTCCTGCAGTGGCTACATGGATTCTTCTGACTCCATCTACTCTATATATCTTTTCCAGCCTGACTATGTTCTATTAAGCCATTGGCTGAAAGCAGCTTCTTTATTCATTAACCAATAAAAGCAACACATATACAGAAGGACTTCCCACACCAGGAATGTATTCACTGGAACATGGTCACATTCCTAGTGACCAGCCTTCTAGGGAAGGATGACTCTTTGACTATATCCGCATCAGAAACCATCAATTGAGGAGAGCCCTTTGGAGGGAGCAGGGCAGAGCCAGCTCTCCCGTGCCATTGCCACTGCCTGTACCACAGTGCTATGTGCCCACAAGGGCCAGGGCCAACTCTTCTGAGATGGACAGGGCAAGCTCTTGTGAGCCCTCAGGGCATTAACATGGCTTCAGGCAGTAACCCAGACCACAGACGACCCTATGAGCTTTGGTGGTGACATGGCTGCAGACACCAACATGGCCCTTGACTGTATCAGAACCACTGACCCACCATGACCCTCCGCAGTTGCACGGCCACAGTCCCCAGCATGGCCTTAGGTGGTTGCACGAGCTGCTGACATCAGCATAGTATCCCGAGGCAGCAAAGCCCCAAGACACGAGCAAGGCCTCAGGCAGCAGTACAGACAGTGTAAGACCCTATGACTCTCAGACTTCATTGTGGTCTGGGACAGGAGCATGGACCACAGACACCATCCTGGCCACGGTGGTCCTCCAAGGAGGTCTAATCCAGAACGTGAACCTTTCCTCATCTCGGAGCCAGGAGGATCCCGGGGCCGGGGGCACCCGCTTCAGCTCTAGGCTGTTGTCATCACCCCAGCGAACCGACTGGGGAACGGCAACGTACAGACCTCAGCCCTCTCACCTGCTGCTGCCATCACATCTCCAATTCTGCCTCTCTCCACAGTGCACACGCTGCTCTGTTCTTCTATCTTTCCCACCTCTCCATCACTGCTGGGGTGGGACTTGGCTGTCTTCTGCCACCACCCTGGGTCACGTGGCCCAAGTTCTTTCTTGTTTAAAAAAGATTATTTTAAAAGTTATATTTCATTTATTGGTTTGTTTGTTTTTGAGACAGGGTCTTACTTTGAAGCCTTGACTGGCCTGACGTTCACTACATATGTGTATCGTGTGTGTGTACTCATTTGTGTGGAATGCGTTCTCTTCACCATGTGGGTCCTGGTAATTGAATCCTTTGACAGCAAGCACCTTTACCCTCTGAGCCCTCACACCACCTCCTATGTGTTTATTATTATGCACATGTGTGTATATGAGTTTATGTGCACCATGTATGCAGGAGCCTAATGAGGTCAGAAGAGGTAGTTGGAGTTCCTTAAACTGGTGTTACAGGCATCTGTGAGATGCTGTGCAGATGCCAGGAACGGAACTTAGGTCCTTCCCAAGAACAATAAGCATTTTTTACTGCTGAGCCATCTCTCCAGCCCCTTCTGTAAACCTTGATTGCCAAAACTTTCTTGGAAGGAGCCAGTACTTAGTCTGAAGATGGAGTGATCACTCACTGCCTTTTTAAGAATAAATGGATCAAGAGGGTTCTGTATTAGTCAGGTCTTTTATTATTGCCACCACCCAGAGGGATAAGCTGGGATGGAATATCTAACAGAACTCAGAACAAAGGGGGTCATTTACTTTGATAGTCATTAGGAGGGAGAGGTCTCTGAGACTACAGGAGAGGAGTTCTAATTTAACAGATTGTTGATACTGGGCTGGACAGGCCACAGTTTAGAAAGTTAATCCTGTTGTCCCGCCATACCTTGGGGCTACTATGATAGCATATTAGCAGTTTTGGACAAAAGGTATGGTTGATCCCCTCTAGAGAGGTGTCTGTGACCTAACATTGCCTACAGTTCTGGGCATAGCACTCTAGGAGAATCCAGGTTTATAAAGTCTGTCTTTCCCTTAAGTGACTGCGGTTTGGTAGTGATCAGAAACTACATACCCAGAAAATAAGGTAATTTATGACAAAGGCCATAAAGGTTGTATAAAACATACCAACATTGAGGAATAGTTCTTCTGGTCTTATAGATGACAAATAGATAGAGAGATAGGAAGGTAGAAATACACACACTATACGTAAATATAAAGTAAATATATTTTAATTTGTATGGGTGTTTTGCTTGCATGGCTGTCTGTGCACCACTTTCATGACTCATGCCTGCAGAGGACGCCACAGCGGGCATCAGATCCACTGTAACTGGATTACAGATGGTTGTAAATCACCATGTGTCCTCTGGAAGAGCATCCAGTGTCCTAACTGCTGAGCACCTCTCCAGCTCTGCCCTTTTGGACTTTAGTCCAAAGACAATCCCCAACAGTCACATAGTCTCTTGATTCTGTGATGTTCTCTGAGTGGTTCTGTTAACATCTCACTCGGGCTTCCTCACGAACACACACTCAGATTACTGGAAACAGCTCATTGGCCAGCGATGGCCTCACTCACGTAGATGACCATTTCAAGTACCAGATTGCCCTAGCTTCTGTGGAGAATTGAACTGCTGCAGATGATGGTGCAAGAGTAATAAAGAGACGTTACCAAGCCTTGTTAGGTTAGGCTACAGCACAACCACGATTGCTTCATTGTTACTATATTTTAGTGTTCATAGTAAACCATGTGCCTATCTATAGTCAGTATGATATAGACTCCACACCTCCCCTCCCTCCTCTCTCACTGTTTTTGAAGTAGAGTCTTACTATGTAGGCCAGACTAGTGTTGAATTCTTGGTGATTCTCTTGGCTTCTCCAGGGCTGGGATCACAGGTGTGCACCACCACATCTAGACAGACTTTACTTATTGATGAAAGCCACTCTATTTTTTTTTCTTTTATCCCCTTTCTAACCTTCTTTTTTTGTTTGTTTGTTTGTTTGCTTATTCTTTGAGACAGAGTTTCCCTGGGTAGCTTTATCTGACCTTATTTCTCCTTTCCTCTCTTTCCTTTTGTCTTAGAGAGGGTTTCTATTGCTGTGAAGAGGCACCAAGGCAACTCTTGTAAAGGAAAAACATTAATTGGGGTGGCTTATTATAGTTCAGAGGTTTCGTCCATTGTCACCATGGTGCAATATGGTGGCATGCAGGCAGATGTGGTGCTGGAGCTGAGAGTCCTGCACCTTGATAGTCAGGCAACAGGAAATGGTCTGCCTCACTGGGTGTGACTTGAGCACATATGAGACCTCAAAGCCCACCTCCACAGTGACACACTTCTTCCAACAAGACCACACCTATGCCAGCATGGCAACACCTCCTAATAGTGCCACTTCCTTTGGGGCCATTTTTGTTTTAAAACCACCACACTGTTGCTTCTCCTTTTCTCTCCTCCTTGCCTCTCTCCTCTCCTTTTCTGTCTCCTTGGTGATCAACTTCATGGCATCATGCATACTGTAACCCCACTGCCACCTCAGCCCCAGTGGGTATGCTTTCCAATACGTTCCTCTAGTAATACCTCTACAGAACTTCGTGAACAGCGACACTCCTTGAGAAATCTACACTCAGGGTGGGGGAACAAAATAATGTCAACACTGACAGGTAAAATGTCAACACTAGTAATCTTTTATTGTGTGGGAAAAGAACAATGCTAGAAAGTCATGATACAGCATATATGCTTCCTAATAAATAAGAATGTAATTCCAGTAAAAGAAAAGAAGAGGATTGGGGATAGGATTGGGGAACTAGTTCAGCTGATATCATATCCAAAGTTATGGGATCAACCCCCAGCACTACATAAACTGGGTACGGGGACTCATGCCTGTAGTCCTAGCACTCAGATTGTAGGATAAGGAGGATCAGAGCTTCATTTTCAGCCACATAGAAAGCCTGGATATGTTGGAGTCTGGCTCAAAGAAACAAGACAAAAACAATGACAGCAAAAATGAGATCACTTCTGTCTAGTCAGGATAGCTCAGAAAAATTCAGTTTTTAAATTTTATTTTTAGATATATTTATTTCATTTTTTATGTGTTTAAGTTTTTTGCTCACATGTATGTGCACCAAGTACATGCCTGATGCCTGAGGAGGTCAGAATAGGGCATCTGATCCTCTGGAATTGGAGTTACAGATGGTTGTGAGCTACCATGTGGGTGCTGTGAATAGACCCCTGTTCTTTGTGAGAACAATGAGTGCTTTTAACTACTGAACCATTTCCTAAGCCCCAGAATCCCTAAAATTGGAAAAATAATTGGGTGAGGCAGGTTGATGGCACACACCTTTAATCCTGCATTTGGGAATGAAAGCAGGTGGATCTCTGTAAGTTTAGGGTAGCTTGGTGTATATTGTGAGGCACTGTCTCAACTGATAAATAACTAAAAACATAAATAAATTAGACTATCATGCATGAGTAACTCAAAGTTGACTTAGTAGGCAGAAAAATATAAAACTATTTCTAATTTGCTCACAGTTATAAAGCTGTTTTCTCCTGGTCTCCCTTTAGGTCTTCTTTCTTTCCTTTCTTTAATAATTATTCTCACTGGTTTTTGGATATATGTGAGTATGTGTCTGTGCACACCCAGGTGTCAGTGGGATCCAGATGAGGGTGTTAGATCCCTTGAAGCTGGAATTATACTCGGTTATAAGCCACTTGGTGTTAGGAACCAAACTTGGATCTTCTATAAAAAGAGCATGTGCTCTTGTTTAAAAAGACTTTTTTTTCAACGTGTGTGGATGTTTTTGCCTGCATCTATATCTGTGTACCATGTGCATGCAGTACCAGAAGAGGTCAGAAGAGGGCCTCAGATCTCCTGGAATTGGAATGAGCTATCATGGAGTGCTGGGGATCAAACTCAGGTCCAGGAAGAGCAGCCAGTGCTCTTGTTGGCTTTTGTTTATTGTTTGTTTGTTTGCTTTTTCAGATAGGGTTTCTCTGTGTAGTCCTGGCTGTCCTGGAGCTCACTATATAGACCAGGCTGGCCTCAAACTCACAGAGATCTACCTGCTTCTGCCTTCTGTGTGCTGGATTAAAGGCACACACCACCATGCCTGGCTCAGTTTTTAACTATAAGCCATTTCTCCACCCCAACCTTGGTTTTTGAGACAAGGTCTCTCTCTGTCTTGGCGCTTGCCTACTAGGTACTGGGATTACAGTTAGGAACCTCCATACGTGACTTTCTATGTGAGCTCTGGGGATCAGTGTATGTCCTCATGCTTGAGTGGCAAACACTTCACTAGCTGAGCTGTAGCCTCAACCCAAGTGCTTTCACGTCTCCATATCACAAAACTCCCCGTGGAACTCCAAACTCCACAAAGTATAGTCATTAGAGCTGAGATTGAGTGGGAATAAAAACCTAGGTTTAATGTTTTATACTCATGCAATATGATAGACAGATTGAAAATAGAGGTCATCAGACACTGTGGCACATGCCACTAACCAGAGGTCCATTGGGCTCCCAGTCTGGAGGCTCTAGCCTGGGCAACTCAGTGAGATGCTATCTCAAAAGGAAGAAGGGAAGGGGAGCAGTGAGTGAGGGAAGTTTCCACACGCACCAAAAAAGTACAACACCATGTATGAGTATGTGTTCATTGAAATTGAGTAATCTTCACTAGGTCAATAGGTAGAGAAATGCAAAACTACTGGTATTTATAAATTGCTCACAGTTGATGAAGCTCATTCTCCTTGGCTTGAAGTCTGTTTCCCTGGTTTCTCTTCCTCTTCTTATAGAACGTGGCTCTTATTAGCCGTGTTTTAAATGATGAAGATTCATTCCACGATAGCCAGAGCTACACAGAGAAACTCTGTCTCAAAAAACAAAAACAAAAATAATAATAAATAAATAAATAATGAAGATTCTTTGCAAGTTCAATAGAGACCTCAGGCAATAGGGTCCTTTAGTAATGTCAGGCGCTCACAGTACTGGCGGGAGAGAGGACTGGGATAGGAGATAGAACAGCAACCGGAATAGCAAAGGAAATTCCTTTTTTCTGAGTTTAGAAGATTTGAGAAGGCACTAGACTGGACAGACAGAGAGCAGTAATTCAGGAAGTTGATCCTGTTGTCCCGCTCTACCTTAGGTCTGTTGCATGCAAATTCAGCAACATGTGGGAGGTACTAGGGGGATATGGAGTGTCTGAGTTACTGTTCCATTGCTGTGAAGAGACACCATGACCGAAGTAACTCTTGGAAAGCATTTAATTAGGTCTTGTTTACACTTTCATTGGCTTCGTCCATTATCATGACAGGAAATGTGGCAGCAGGGAGCGTGATGGCAGGCAGGTGTGGGACTGGAAAAGCAGCATTCAAATAGATGAGACTTATTCAAACCACTCTTCAATTCAGCCTCAGACAGATTTTTAGGACAAGGGCCAAAAGCAGCCACACTCTTTCCCAAAACATCACAAGAATAACCTCTAGGTCACTTATTCACATTCTTCCCTTCTGAAACTCATTAAGTTGGGCTCATAATCTACATTGCTCTCAGTCACTCTCTTCCATGCTTCTACTAGTATGGTTCATTCAGCCTTGCTGAAAGCATTTCACTACTTTCCTAACCCAAAGTCTCAAAGTCCACATTTCACCAACAAGGAGCATAGTTAGGAATGTCACAGAAACACACCTCTTCTGGTACCGACAAGGAGCGTAGTTAGGCATGTCACAGAAACACACCTCTTCTGGTACCGACAAGGAGCGTAGTTAGGCATGTCACAGAAACACACCTCTTCTGGTACCAATTTCTGTCTTAGTCGCTGTTCTGTTGAGACACCGTGACCAAGACATGAAAGAAAAGAAATAAAGAATTTATAAAGGAAAGGTTTAATTAGGGGCTTGTTGACAGTTTCAGAGTCTTAGTCCATTGCAGGGAGCTGGCCACAACCAGCTGTGGTGCAGGACAGCTTCATCTCAATCCTCAGGTAGACAGAGAGCCTGGGCCTCAGGGGCCTTTGAAACCACAGAGCCTGTCACACCCAGTGGCACACGTCCTCCAGTGAGGCCACACCTATTCCAACAAAGCCACGCCTTCTAATTCTACTAATCATTTCAAAGAGTTCGATTCCCTGGAGTGGAGCATTCAAATATAGAGCCTATGGGGACTGAAGTGCGGCTGATTCCCTCAGTAGGAGCTGCCTCTGTGAGCTAACAGCCCCTCCCACCTCTCCTGGAGGTGCAGACCCCATACTTGAGAGGCTAAGGCAGGAGGATGCAGTTCAAGACTTGAATGAGCTTCATAGTGAATCTAAAGCCAGCATGGGTAACTTAGTGAAACTGTCTCAAAACAACAACAACAGAAAATAAGGGCATGGGGCACGTATGAGATGTTAGGTTCAATCTGCACCAAGGGGTTTGAGGGTGAGAGAGTGAGGAGGTTGGGTGGCAATGAGTGTGGGGAGGGGTCATCCTCAAATACAGGATTCAAAGGAGCTTCAGTCTATAAATTTGTTCATAAAAAGAAAGATAAAGAAAAAACAATAGCCGGGCGGTGGTGGCACACACCTTTAATCCCAGCACTCGGGAGGCAGAGGCAGGCGGATCTCTGTGAGTTTGAGACCAGCCTGGTCTACAAGAGCTACTTCCAGGACAGGCTCCAAAGCCACAGAGAAACCCTGTCTCGAAAAACCAAAAAAAAAAAAAAAAAAAAAAAAAAAAAAAAAAAAAAAAAAAAAAAAAAAAAAAAAAAAAAGAAAAAAAAAAGAAAGAACAATAAACTTAGCAGGAAGACATAAAGAAAGAAACTGCAAATACTTACAAACATTTTCTTGACGATACCAACCAAATGGTAACTAGTACATGGCTCGCATGAGCACAGCAGGGGCAGGATTTGTCTGACTTCTTTTTTTTTTTTTTTTTTTTTTTTTTTTTGGTTTTTCGAGACAGGGTTTCTTTGTAGCTTTGGAGCCTCTCCTGGAACTAGCTCTTGTAGACCAGGCTTGTCCCAAACTCACAGAGATCCGCCTGCCTCTGCCTCTCGAGTGCTGGGATTAAAGGCGTGCGCCACCACCGCCCAGCTTTGTCTGACTTGTATAACTCAGAATGTTCTACTTTTTATTTATTTTTTTTAACTTTTAGATTTATTTTAGGTTTATGAGTTTTTTTTACTCTCATGTATGGCTATGTATCTTGTAAATTCCTGGTGCCAGAGGAGATCAGAAGAGGGCACCAGATCTCCTGAAACTGGAGTTGCAGATGGTTGTGAGCTGCAACATGGTTGCTAGGAACCATCCCTGGATCCTCAGCAAGAGCAACAAGTGCTCATAACTGAGCGTCTCTGCAGCCATGCGCTCCACTCCTTTTCTTCTCTGAGCTGGTGGTTTCTCAGCTTCCAGACTGAAGAGCGCTTTTGAGGAGCTAGGGGGGGGGGCAGTGCTGGAGGGGGCAGTGCTGGAGGGGGCAGTGCTGGAGGGCAGCGTGTGCACGGCTCATGCAGAGGACCCGGGCTCACAACTGCTCCAGGGGAGTCAGCACCTCTGGTTTTCACAAACACCCTCCCCACAAACACATGCTTAGAGTTAACATATATGTGCTTTGGAGACAGTTTCTCTATGTAGCCCTGGCCATCGTAGAGTTCTAGAAGATCAGGCTGACCTCAGAGAGCCACGCGCCTCTGCCTCTGGAGTGTTTGGAGTGGTAGCTACCATATCCAGCATACAGTAAATATTTAAAACATGATCTTCATAACATGCAGAGTAAGCTAGTCCAGGTAGCGGGGTTGGATAGGAGTGGGAAAACGTCTCTGGACTTTTGCTCCCTTGTGTTTTGTGTCTTTCATGAGCCCTAGTTCCTCTTTTTTTATTTAGGAAGGTAGTCAGCCTCTCTCCCTGGAGCTGTTCTCGGGGCTAAAGCCGCTAGATTACTTCTTAATATCTACCCAGTTATTCCAAGTACTAAGGGATGCAAAAATGGAGAAATTAAAATGAAATAAAAGAACTTTAAACAACAAAATACACTTTAAAATATTTTAATAATTAGAGAAATATTGGTGGTAGTGGGAGAGTAAGTATTTCTTTCTTTCTTTCTTTCTTTTTTTTTTTTTGGTTTTTTCGAGACAGGGTTTCTCTGTGGCTTTGGAGCCTGTCCTGGAACTAGCTCTGTAGACCAGGCTGGTCTCTAACTCACAGAGATCCACCTGCCTCTGCTTCCCGAGTGCTGGGATTAAAGGCGTGCGCCACCACCGCCCGGCAGGAGTAAATATTTCAAGTGGAGAAAACTCCATTTTGTGATCTAGAGAGAGTGAGAGATAACAGTTAAGGGCAAGTATTAAACAGGCTTCCCGCCCAAAAAGATATGGAGATTTTTACCTATGCGATGGGATCTCATATAGGCCAGGCTGGCCTTCAACCTATTGGGAGCTAAGAATGACCTTGAATGTCTGAAGCTTTGATCTTTATGTTCCAGGTTCTGGGCTTCTCGACAGATATGCACCACCACACCCAGCTCTATGTGCTGTTGAGGACCTGAAACTCACTCTGTAGACCAGGCTGGTCTCAACCTTAGAGATCCTCCTGCCTCTGCCTCCTGGATGCTGGGATTAAAAATGTGTACTTGTGACTATATTATAATTTTATTAAGTGTTAATAACCACATGTGACTATTCTGAGTATTGTGGGATTCTAGATGATGATGATAGACTAAATGAGCTGCTAATTTTTCTTTGATCCAATTTAAAGTTAGGTGGATATTAAAACATAAAAAGAGGCAATGGGAAATAGTAAAAGCCAACATTTAATATGTGGTTATTATAATTATAATTATAGTGCCAGGTACTTAACAAAACACTTAACCGTATTTTATATGATCCTTGCAAGAGTAGCAAATAAATTACTCTAATCATTTTCCAGATGAGAAAATTTAGGCACAGAAATTTTCTTGGGGATGGATGACATGTAGTGGTTTATTATTTGTATTTGATAAATAATTCTTGCCTGAAGACCAGAGGCAAAGCTAAAGCTACTAAAAGTTATTAAAGGCGAGTGCCACCATGCCTGGCCCTAATGATTCAAAAAAGCCTAATAATGATAATAATAATAATGTAAACCAATTAAAAATAAACAATTAAAAAGAGCAGTCAAGTCGGGTGGGAGTGGCAGAGGCAGGCCTATCTTTGTGAGTTTGAGGCCAGCCTAGTCTACAGAGCGAGTTCCAGGACAGCTAGAGAAACCCTGTCTGGAAAGACACCCTCAAAAAATAAAATTAGGATATTTCCTTGAACTGTTTTTTTTTTCCTCTTTCTTTCCACCCCATCCTCACCCTCCCCGCCCCAACTGCACAGACTGGCCCAGGCTGGCCTCAATCGTTACGACTACTGTTTAGACAGGGTCTCACCATGAGCAGCCCAGGCTGGCCCGGAACTCAGAGATCCCCTGCTTCTGTCCTGAGTTCTGGGATTAAAGGTGTGTACACGCGGCTTTCCAGCTATTAAACTGGTGCGTAGTTAAGACTCAATAAATATTTTTAAGTGAATGAGAAAAATAGGATTGGGAAACAGTGGTAAAACAGCAGGCAGGAGAGATAAGCTCCCAGGAGAGAGGCAGAAAAAGGATTCTGAGATCTAAGTAAGGTTTGGTTAAGGAGGAGGAATTTCGAATGCTTACCACGGCGTTATACTGTTCAGGTGTGGGGGGTGCGTGTGTATAATTCTGTTGCGTGAATTTTCTTCCTGACAGTTCTCAGGGTTAGCAGAATTGCCTGGGCCCACTCCTGTCTGTGCCTAGGAGCCACGCAGTCTAGACCCAAGCTCTACCCGAGCCTCTATGTGTTCCCGCAGATCCGCGTGGCCCTACTTCCCTATTCCCGAAAGTAACTTAGTCAACGTTTTGCTTCATTCTATTCTAGGATTGCACAATCTATGGCTTGAATTTCTTTCGCTTTCCGAATTCTTACACAATAGCGCCGCGGAGAACGGAGCTGCAGGTCGGCGGTTCCGGGGCTCTCCACCCTGCGTCTAGTCCTCTGCCCACTCAGGCCTCCTTTCTGGGCGGGAGGACCGTGACTGCGTGCGGGGTGGAGATGCTGGGTGCCCTAGACTCGGAGCGGACTCCGGCGAGGCTTCCTGCCACACCTCTGGATGAGGGTGTGTCGCCATGGAGACGAGGCCGCTGCCATTGGCTGGCGCCTCGGGCCGGGGCTATAAAGCCGGGCCGGAGCACGCTGCACTAACAGCGTCGGCCAGACCCAGGCGGTGTCGCCCGCGGAGCGGAAAGGGCAGGATCTCGGCGCGGCCGTCGGTGACACCATGGAGAACAACGAGTGAGTGTGGGGCCCGGGGACTGGACGCTCTGCCGAGGGGGACGGGCTGTCGCCGCGACCCGGGAGGAGCGAGCCCGCGGGGATGCGGACAGGCCTGGCGCGGAGCCCGGCGGCGGCGGCGGCGGGCGGGCGGGCGCGGGAATCCAGCTGCAGGGCGCCCGGAGCAGGAAGGAACAGGTTAGCGCAGCGTAGGCGACTCCTTTCGGGAACTGGTGCCTGCGTGGTGCTGGGATGCTTGTGGGGAAGCAGGTACGAGCCCTGCCCACTTCATGACACAACTTTCCATTCTGGGGTCCAGGTAACCAGGGCATAATTCTCCTGTGCTAGCCCGCAGCTCCTCCTCCAGAAGGAAAATTGCCCACTTTCCAAGACAGCCCCTCGCTGCCCTCCAAACTAGACGTCGCATTAACAAGTTGGGAATGGAGTCTTTGTAAGGCTGAGAAATCTCTATTTATTGATCTGCTCAGAAGACTTCCACTCTTTTCTCTCCGCTAAAAAAAACAAAAAACAAAAGCCTCCGTTTTGCGTTGGGAATTTCCAGATTAATTCACCAGCAGAGCTGTAGGGATAACCACAGGGTCGGGTGTTCCTGAGAACTGAACTGTGGCCCCATGAACATGTCATGCCCCATTTCTTCCCGCCCTTTGGGTTGCGATTTCATTCATATCTTGCTATTTTTGTCGCCCTGTGACTCGCTCTCTCCCCGCCCTAGCTGTTTCATCGAGGGTAACCTGTTGTGTTGCAGTCCTGTTTGTCTCCTATTCTTGTGACTGTGTGCATGACAAAGTCCTATACTTCCAGGCTGGGCTCCTGATCCTAAAGTCTGGGCTGCCACATAGCTGGGACTTGAGACTTTCTTGCTGGAAAAAAAAAAAAATTCTTGTTGAGGCTTTTTTAGTTGTGCTCAATTTTTTTTCTTTTCTTTTCTTTTTTTTTTTTTTTTTTTTTTAAGGTTTTTCAAGACAGGGTTTCTCTGTAGCTTTGGAGCCTGTCCTGGAACTAGCTCTGTAGACCAGGCTGGCCTTGAACTCACAGAGATCTACCTGCCTCTGCCTCCCGAGTGCTGGGATTAAAGGCGTGTGCCACCACCGCCCGGCTAATTTTGCTCAATTTATGTTCCATGTCAAAGAGCAATCTTTAATCTTTACAGTTGGTTGTGATGGAACTGGACTTGGACTTGGGACTGTGAGTGAGAAGGTTCTTTTTTTTTTTTTTTAAACCCTTTGGTTTCTTGAGACAGGATTTCTCTGTGTAGCTCTGGAGCCTGTCCTAGAACTCGATTTGTAGACCAGGCTGGCCTGGATCTCACAAGAGATCCATCTGCCTCTGCCTCCCGAGTGCTGGGATTAAAGGTGTGCACCACCACTCCTGACTTTTTAGCAAGTTTAACAAACATGTCCAGAGGAACTACGGTTCTTAATAGACTTCTACTAGGAGTTTTCTTATTGCTTATTAAGTAATAAAAATAAAGGCTCAGGGCCGGTGGCCAAAGGTAAAGGTGGTCGCTGCAAAGCCTGATCGATCGCGCTCCATCCTTGGGACCCACATGGTAGAAGGAGAGAACTAATTCCCAAGTTATCCTACGACTGACACACATGTGCTGTAGCATGCTTTGTGCACACCGCACGCACACACACTCCAACTAAATCAAACTTTTAAATTAAAAATTAAATTTAAAAAAATTTCACCTGGGCTGGGTGGTGGTGGCGCACGCCTTTAATCAAGGCACTCAGGAGGCAGAGGCAGGCGGATCTTTGTGAGTTTGAGGCCAGCCTGGTGTACAGAGTGAGTTCCAAGACCGACAGAGCTACCCAGAGAAATCCTATTTCAAAACAAAACAAGAAAAGAAAATTTTCATCCAAAAGAGCTGCCTAAAGTCCTAGTTACTCTAGTGGTAGGCTGGGGTGAGAAAATCCATTCTTCCCAGGGGTTGGAGATTAATGTGTAGGCAAAGTAGGGAGATGCTGTCTCAAACAAAAAAAGCAGCAAAACAAAAGGCAAGAAACTTGCCTTCGGGAAGGCCTTAATTCATTCTGAGTCCTCTCCGTGGTTTGATTCTGCATCATAACTCTGGGCCTCCTAGTGCTGGGTGCAACTCAGTGGCAGAGCCCTGGGGGGGGGGTGCGTTAATGGAAACAGGCTACATTACATTAACTTTTCTCATGCTCTGGGATGAAGGGTGTTTCACATCAGACGTTTAGTGGGCCAGTTCAAAGGAGAGATGGGGAAGTGGAAGAGTGACAGCCCTCCGCTGCGTTGGAATACCTGCCAGGTTTTCTGCGCTAACAGCCATTTCCTATGAACTCGCTTTGCTCCCTTCCCCCTAGATTCACTTACGAGGATTATCAGAGCACCGCTGAGTGGCTTCGGTCTCACACTACGCATCGACCTCAAGTGGCGGTGATCTGTGGTTCTGGGTTAGGAGGTCTGACTGCGAAGTTGACTCAGGCCCAGGCCTTTGAGTACAGCGAGATACCCAACTTTCCCAAAAGCACAGGTACTGGGACCGGGAGCTGTTGGTGGGTGCCTTAGTCACTGTTCTGTGAAGAGACGCGATGACTGAAGAAACTAATGAAATAAAGCGTTTAATTTGGGGCTTTCTTTCCGTTTCTGAGGTTTAGTCCATTACCATGCTGTGGAGCATGGCTGCTAAACCTCAAAGCCCAGCCCCAGCGACACACTTCTCCAACAAGGTCACACCTCTTAATTCTTCTAATACTTTCAAATGGTGCCACTGGCGACTAAGAATTCAAGTCTATGCACCTTGGGGGCCATTCTTTTTGTTTGTTTGTTGGATTGCTTTGTTTTGTTTTTTGTTTTTGGAGACAGGGTTTCTCTGGGTCGCTTTGGAGCCTGTCCTGGTCCTTGCTTTGTAGACCAGGCTGGTCTCAAACTCAGAGCTGCCTGCCTCTGCCTCCCGAGTGCTGGGATTAAAGGCGTGCACCACTGTCAACCAGCGTGGGGCCATTCTTATTCAAACCACCATAATGAACTTATGTGGAATCTAATCAAGGAGATGTTTCTACTTTTGTCTGATCATTTGACCAAAGACAAATGTAAGAGAGAAAAACAGGCACTGTGGAATCAGAATGACTTTAGAAAGAAATTACCCTGATTGAAATTCTACGGCGTGTGTTGAGGTGGTGAAATTCTATAGTATGTCGTGTGCTGCATCGGTGACATTGCTCAGCAGGAAAAGTTGCCTGTAGCAAGGAGCCGCTTGTTTGTCCTGGCCTCCCAGAACAGAAATAACCACTCAGAAACTGTATTAATTAAAACACTGCTTGGCCCATTACCTCTAGCTTCTTATTGGCTAACTCTTATATTAATTTAACCCATTTCTATTAATCTGTATATCGCCACGTGGCAATGGCTTACTGGCAAATATTCGGCACGTCTATCTCTGGCAGGAGATCCATGGCATCTCAGACTCCGCCCTTCTTCCTCCCAGCATTCAGTTCTGTCTTCCCCACCTACCTAAGTTTTGCCCTAGCAATAGGCCAAGGCAGTTCCTTTATTAACCAATGAAAGCAACACATAGACAGAAGGACCTCCTACACCAGTTGCCTGTCCTCAGACATGATGTTCAGTTCCCAAGATCCATGTACTGAAAGGAAAGAACTGACTCCCTCCAGCTGTCTTCACACCACAACGCACACACACACACCTGCTTGCACACACATACTCTCTCTCATCCAGTCTGTGGCTTCAGTGGAGGAAGCAGTATCTGAAGCCCCAGGACAAGGACCCATTCCCAGTGTCTCCTGCCATCTGTCATCTCTTAGACACAGGTGACAACAGTGAGCGGTGTGTGCGCACACAGGGATTCGTATAGGAGAACACTTGGTTTGGAGCAGCTTTGGGAAGGGACCCATATGCCCCATTATTGTGGAGCTCTGACATCTCAGTGTAGCCACCGCAGCCTGGAAACATGGGCTCAGGCGCAGAGAGGCCGGGTGAGACAGGGCAAGCAAGAGTACTTGATTTTTGCTTTTTTTTAAAAAAAAATTATTTCCTTTGGGGCAAGTTCGGAAGGTCAGAGTAGGGAGGTGTGGGAATAAGGAGTAGAAAGGTAACATTAAAGAGAGAAGAGCAAAGGAAAATAGTGGCATCAACCCCATCTGCCACCCCTTCCTTCAGACGAGAGCCCAGCACTAAGTGAAAAGTTGCTTTGAAGTTGATTTACTTTTCATTTGGGGGATTTTCCAGATATGTCAACTTTGTTCTATTACTAGTATTTTCTTATGATTCTTCTTGGTTCTGGTTCCTCTTCCTGGCAGATCCATTCCTTAAAGAAATTTAGGCGGCCCTCCGATAGAGGACACTGTCAGATGGGGATGGTGACAACGGTTAATCTTGCTCCCTAGCCCCACATACCCCGTATGGGTATTGTTTCCCGCAGGAATGTTCAGTGGGTCAGAAAGAACGAGTTGTATGGGTCTCAAACGGACTCTTCCTCCTTGTTCCACTTTGGGATGCCGGCATATACCAGGAGCTCCCTTGCTGGAATAAGGAGGCATACTTAGTTAATTATCAGTCATAGCTTAGAACTTGGGAAATCTCGGAAGGCCTATAGTTACTGAGTCCACTGTTTCTAACTTTGGTTTGTACTCACTTTTGCTCCCTCACATGAGTTTCTCTTTGACATGCCATGTTTTGTTGATACTCATTTGTTGAAACAGAAATGAAGGAGTAGAAGATTGGGGCATGGGAGCAGAGGGGGTGGGGGAAAGGGAGTGGGAGGAGAGGAGGGAGGGAAAACTGACCAGAATGTAAAACAAACAAACAAATTTATTTTAAAAAGCAAGCAAAAAACAATATGAGTTTCTCCATCTTTGGAAACATCTTTTGAAATCCTTTCTGTTATTTTGTTAATGTTCACATCAAACACCTCACACCTAGTTCCATTTGTATGCTCATGACGATCTGCTCACCAGACTTCGTCGCCTTATGTTTAATTATTATCATCTTAGGTTAAGCACAGCAAGTGGCTTCTAGTGAGTGCCAGTGTGTGTGACAGGAAAGAACGGAGGGGTCCGCCTGCCTCTGCCACCGCGCCTCGCATGGTCACTTTGCTTTTCCTTTTCTGTTTGCAGTACCAGGTCACGCTGGTCGCCTGGTGTTCGGGTTCCTGAACGGCAGAGCCTGTGTGATGATGCAGGGCAGGTTCCACGCGTACGAAGGTTACTCACTGTCAAAGGTGAACCAGGGGCACAAGCGTGGTTGGACTTGGAGGGGAATGGGAAGGGCTATTCTGCTTTATTGTCCATTTGGGCGAAGTTTTGATTTCTTGCTGCCTCTTGTTTCATGGTGTGTATTACGTACACCTTCGTGGATAGGTGGGTGAGGTTTTGAAAAGTCTTCTGATCTCTTCCATCTAAGGTGACATTCCCAGTGAGGGTTTTCCATCTTCTGGGTGTGGACACCTTGGTGGTCACCAATGCGGCTGGAGGACTCAACCCCAATTTTGAAGTTGGAGACATCATGTTGATCCGGGATCACATAAACCTACCTGGTTTCTCTGGTCAAAACCCTCTCCGCGGCCCCAACGATGAAAGGTACGCATCCTCACCCTTTGCTCTCGATGCAGGGGTCCAGATTGGTTCAAAAATTGGGAAAGAAAGCCCAGTTAGCGCCATTTATCTGAGAATCCAATCTGTGTTCCAGGTTTGGTGTCCGTTTCCCCGCCATGTCTGATGCTTACGACCGGAATATGAGGCAGAAGGCTCTGAACGCCTGGAAAGAAATGGGGGAGCAGCGGGAATTACAGGAAGGCACCTACGTGATGCTGGCGGGCCCCAACTTTGAGACTGTGGCGGAGAGCCGCTTGCTAAGGATGCTGGGAGCGGATGCTGTTGGTGAGAAAGGGGGATTTGGCTGGAGGCTTGAGGCAAGGATCTGGTCAAATAGCGAGGGGAGGACGAGGTCATGGATCTGGGGAAGGAGGAACTGGATACTGGGAACGTGGTGGACAGGCTTGAGTTTCAACAGCTACGGTTCACCTCATGTCCTTAACCGACACGAGCAACAGAGTATAGAAGCTAGTCGGGCCACTGAGGAGACGTGGGACACATATGCTCCACACTAATTTAGTTGCTCTGGATGCTCTCTGAGATTTAGGGAGTTAGGAGAGTGGCGGGTGAGGAAAGCGCACGGGGCCATCTTCTCCCTCTCCCCAGGCATGAGCACAGTCCCGGAAGTCATCGTTGCACGGCATTGTGGGCTTCGCGTCTTTGGTTTCTCACTCATTACTAACAAGGTCGTCATGGATTATGCAAACCTGGAGAAGGCCAATCACAAGGAAGTCTTAGAGGCTGGGAAAGCAGCTGCACAGAAGCTGGAACAGTTTGTCTCCATCCTCATGGAGAGCATTCCACCCCGTGAGCACGCTGCCAGCTGACTGGCCTCGAGGGTTTTTGCTGCTTCCCTGCTGGAGTCCAAGTAGCTGCCTACTTTGGTCCCTTGCTGGGGTCACTTAGTCTCTGCTCTTAGGTTGTTGCAGAAAGGAAAGAGGAGGATTCCTGCCCTTCACCTCACCCTGCTCTTCCACCATGCTGATGTCTGACCTTCTTGCTCAGCTGCCTTCTCAACAGTCTACCTTTTCGTCCTGGGAGAGCTGGAGTCCCACCACACTGGGTGTGTGTTAAACAGTGCCTTCCAGACCTGGAGACAATACTCGTGCTCGTCCAGGCCGGTCTGGCTCCCCTAAAGCACGAGAGACCAGAGACCAACCCAATACCTCTTGGATTTTATTTAGCACCATAATGTTTTGAGAATAAAGAGATCAAGTACTCTCTTGTTTTGTGTAATTTGGTATGAAGTTGGGGCTTAGGCCAAGATAGGCTTGAGAAGCTATAGGACCACATGTCTTGTCTGATTCTCTGATTTTCAGAAGTAGCTAAGGATGGAGAAGAGGTGGTCAGTGGAGAGCAAAGGACGAAGGTGGAAGGATGGGGATGTAAGGAGCAGAGAGTGACCACTTCTTTTAAACTTGTCCCTGTCCTTCTCTTCTGCTTTGCTCCAGTTACTTTCATGAGCATCTGCATTTTAAGGCTCTCACTTCTTGTACCTTAGCTGCCACTTTCTTATTGCATTCCTTTTTAATTTTTTCTTGTTTTTATTGTGCTATACATTTTCTCCATTGCATTCTTTTTACCCTCTTAGTTTTTCTGCCGTATTATTTTCCACCCCATCCTGACAGTGACACAGTAGATACCTTTTTCACACTGCTGGCCAAGTTCTTTCCAACCCCAGCCAAGCCTGTGAAGTTGGGTCATACTCATTTTCTCCTTAAGCACTATGTGATGGCTATTCTTGGTTATCAACTTAACTACATCTGGAATTAATTAAAACCCAAAAATAGATGGCACACCTGTGAGGGATTTTTGCTTAATTTGAAATGGAAAGATACTTCTAATCTGGATCTTTGAGGTAGGAAACCACACCTTGAATTCAGATCTTGAGTTGGGAAGACACACCTTTAATCCAGATCCAATCTGGAACACTCTTCTGCTGGAAGCCTATGGAAGAAGGACGCTTTTGCTCTTTTGCCTGCTTCCCTCTCCCTGCTAGCAAGTCTACTCCTTTACTAGCTTTACAGTCTACTTCTTCAGGATTCCAGCACAACTGAAAACCAGATGAGACCTCCAGCCTCATGGACTGAGCAACTACTGGATTCTTGGACTTTTTGTTCATAGTCAGCCAGTGTTGGATAAGCCTGTAAGTCATCCATCCATCTATCATCTATCTATCTATCCATCCATCCATCTATGTATCCATCCATCCATCTATATATCCATCTATCCATCCATCCATCTATATCCATCTATCCATCTATCTATCTATCCACCCATCCATCTATCCATCCATCCATCTATCACCTTGCTTACACGTTAAGGAAATTGCACTACCCTCTCATCCAAAACTAATCATATTTTAAGAGACAAAAATGGCTTAAAATCAAGGGAGCTAGGTCTGGAAGGATCCCCAAATTGAAAGAACTTCTTGGAACAACTAATGATGTCCACTCTTATGTGAGTGGACCAAGGCGCCTGCAATGGACTGGTTTCCCTGGCTTCATGGAAGGTATTAAAACATATGCTCAAATTGTGTTTTTTCCCTTGAGTCTACCATGGTCAGCTTTATCATCAACAAATTCTTATGTGTGGAACATTGTCCTAAAAAATTGTAACATAAATTGGGAAAAGAGGAAGTAGATGGGAAGCAGAAAATGTATATAAGAAATAAAGAGCAAGGCTAAGATAATCGTGCCGTTTGTCTGCTAATGACTTTTTACTAATCTTGTTTAACTTTATAGTACCATGATTCAGAATTATCTCTTTCCACTAAACTTTGAGTTTTGAGAGGAGAAGGAGGAATAGAGGAATGTGTGGGAAGCAGGATACTGTGAGTGTCAATGACCCTGTCTGCTTCTGGAATTCAAAGGAGAACTAACTTGGGGTGGGAGAAGGGATGTGGAAATGTATTCATGAGACTTGAGTTAAAGACGGGTGGCAAAGATATCCCAGAAGGCACTACTTAAACACATTTGGGGATGTTTTATTATTTTTTTTTTAAAATGGCTAAACTGAAGAGATGAACAGAAAGATAAGCGGTAAAGTAGGAAAGACAGAAGTTGTTCAGGGCCATGATCTAGGCTGAGGAGTAAAAACTGCATCTTCTAGGTGAATAAATGGCCATTCATGTCCAATAAGCTAAAGACCTACAGCCAACAACTGCACTGTTTATTTTGTCTGCCTAAATGAAACAAAAAGCGCTATATTTTTTCAAAGGCAACTCAACTGAGTAGCTGGGAGTCACAGGTATGAGCTACAGCTTTTAAGAAGGCTTTGGCGGGGGCAGAACAGTACAAAAGGGGGCATGAATGAGAAAGATGAGTCAGAACGTATGTGTGCTAACAATCTAACACCAGCGGGGGATGTGAAGACAGGACGGTCCCTGGGGTCAGTGGAGAGTGTATCATACATGCCAGTCAGTGAGTTCGATGTGCTGTTCTCTATCATGCGTCTTTTAATCCGCACATTTTGAGATATTTTACAAAAGTAGAGTTCCACGACTGCTGCGGGAGCTCCTTCCGCTCCTTCAGCCAATAGCCTTTGAGATACCAGCCCACTGGGGCGTGGTCTTTTTCCTCGCTTTTTTTTTTTTTAAAGTCGGTGCAGCCAAGAATACATTTCATGTCCTTGATTTTTTGGGAAGCCAAGGAAGTGTGAACAAAACTCTCCAGGAAGAAGCTGCTCCTCAAACTGAACCTTCTGCAAGGCTGACGGTTGAGCTGTAGTGACTGGGGACAGTCTGGAGGCCGCCTTCAACCCTCTTAGATCCATTCACCTTCCTCCTCTGTCACTGCCTGAAAGCTTTGTGCCAACTGGGAAAATCAATTAGAATGTGCAAGGGGCACCAGATTCTCTTTGGGAAACCCGTATCTTCCACTGACCAAGAGCTGAAAGTGTCCTCAGATAACATCTGAGACCTGTAGCGAAGGTTTCCTCACTTTCTGCAGCCTGCTTCTTGGATGTCTCTACCAATGGACTTGAGAAATCTTTAGAGGAAATTATTTATTCATTTTCTTATTCATTTAGTGGTGCTCTTCCCATAAGGGTCACAGGGATCAAACTGGGGTTGTCAGGTTTGGCGGGAAGTACCCTTGAACTGCCCATGATCACTATTACTATACTATATTAACTACTACTATAAAAACTTCATGAAACTCTGCCATACTGGAACATAGAATTTTGGATAACCTAAATCTGTGCCGCCAGGTCATTCATGGTCACTCATTTGATTCCAGGATAAACTATGTCCTATCTGCTTTGAGCTGGGAGCTGTGATTCTGCAACAACAGAAGATTATGACATTAGTTTATTTTTAAAAAGCTGTTTCCTTTACATAGATTAACTATCTATGGGAAGAAAAGAACATTCTTAGCACACAGAGGATACTTAAAAAAATGTTACCTCTCCTCCAGCATGGCCAGAGGGTAGGAAAGAGACACTGTCACCCTCCTTGGCACAGCCAGAGAGAGCTCTTGACTCTATGCTGTACCTTCTACCTAACTTTGATTTGCCTGAGATCTGTGTGGCCCTTTTCCTGGTAAATTACATATGTTTTTTGTAATATTTTGTTTCAAAGGGACATCTTTTGAACTAACACTGGCTGTACGCCTGGTTTTTCTGCCATTACTAATTTGTATTTCAATAAAAATGGAAATTTTATTTTTTATAATCTGGCTATCTCATTTTTAGTATTAAGTTAGATTTTAATACTTTTCCAGAGTTATTTGCCTTCATTCTCCTGCGTCAGACCAAAGAAACCCCTCCTCCAATTTGGCTTTCACTTTCATTCCCGTTGTTGGTTTGCTGGTCCTTGCCTGGTTTATTTCACTTGCCAGCCTCCTCCTGTCCCAGCTCTGTTCTCTGGCTCCTCTCTCTAGAGCGTTGGGGGAGGGACACCATTTTGCTTGTTAGCAGTGGCTTTGTTTCCCTAGTTTCATTCTGAGTGCTGTTCTCGGCTCCTGCTGGGGCTTAAAACAAAGAGTGAAGGACTCGCTGCTGTTCTGCAGCATTGCCTGACCTGCTTTGATTCCTCCAAATGTTCCTTACTCACCAAGGGTCGCCTAGGGCCATTTCCAGCTCAAATGAATGTGAATCCTTGCACCACTGGAATAAACAGTACATAGTCACTGCTGTTCTATCGCCCAACTCCAGCAAAGCATGAAAGTCATTTAGTTGCAATCAGGGAGTGAAGATGGTATATTGTTTTTTTGTTTGTTTTAAATCACCTGCATTTATTTGGTGCGCATGTGTGCCTGCCTGTGCCTGTGTGTGTGTCTGCGCGTGCGTATATAGACAAGTACAAAGGTGTGGAGATCAGGGGACAACTTGAGGATTTTGACTTCTACCATGTGACTCCCAGGACTCAAAGGTTGTCAGCCTTGGCAGCAAATGACTTTATCCACTGGCCCTTCATTCTCTCGCCTTAAACCAACCTCTTCCTCCATTTGGCTGGTTTCTTGTCTGTTTTACCTCACTTGCCAGTTTCTTCCTTCCGCAGCTCTGTTCTCTGACTCTTTTCTCTAGGCAACATTTTACCTCTTGTTTTTGCTTTTAAGAATCAGTGTATTATGTAGCCCAGGCTGGCCTTAGAGTTTTTATGTAGCTGAGGATGACCTAGAACCCCCGATCCTTCTGCCCCTACCTCCTGCGTGCCATGCCATTATGCCTGGCTTCACTGTTGTTTTAGTATAAGTGTTTTAAATATTCTCACTCTAGACATAATAAATGTGAGGGAGCCCATCGAGCCCCTCAGATGCAAACCCAAGTAAAACTGCGTCTGAAATTTCAGGGGGTGGCCACTAGGTCTCCTGGGAGCCAGTTGCTCTTCCCTTACAAAGGAACAGAGAGTGTTAATCCCAAAGGTGTGAGGAGAGAGACTGTCAATTTAAACCATCACGGCCAAATTAATTAAAGCAAGCTTTTTTTTTTAAATTTGCATACACAGGCTGCCTCCCCCAGGGGGGAGTTCAAGAGGTCAGTATCGGATATGAGAAAGACAAGGCTTTTATAGCTAGGAGTAGGGGGTTCAAATGTGGAGGACAAGATAGTTGGGGTCGCAGAAGCAGAGCATACGCATAGCAAGGTGGTCCCTCCGGAAACAGAGACATGGTTGCCGTGCCAGGAACATGCGATACAGAGCCATTAGTAGTTAAGGTCATAGGTGGGCACAGCCCAACCCTGGAAAACAGGTTCAATCGTAAACAGGAATGAACCTAGCTTGTCTTTACTATAAGATGACTTTTAAGCCTAAAACAGAGGCAGGCTGGTTCTTCAGACTCACTAGTACGCACCCTCAGACTCATGACCTTCGCCCTGATGAAACCACCTGACTCCAGCAGCTGGAGCAGAAGCTAAGCGTGCATTCACCTCTTAAATTGCAAGTACAAAGCACATGCACACACAGGGGAGAGAGAGAAGGAACCCCAAAGCCTGTCTCCAGTGACGCATCTCCTAGAGCAAGGCCAGACTCCCAAACAGCGCCACCAGCTGGTGACCAAGTGTTCAAATGCTCGAGACTGTGGTGGACATCTTCAAACTACTACAGAGGAGGAGGAGAAAAAGGATAAAAAACGTAGTTAAGACAAATAGAAGAAAAGAAGCAAAACAAACACAGAGGCATTTGATTGCTTCTTGGAGCAACATTATTTTGCTGAGCCATTGTGGCTTTTCACTGGGCAGCAGGATCCTTCAGGCCAAGACAGCTGTGGCAACCAGCTAACCATGAGAATCCACACAAGAGAAAGGCATCCCACGACACTGGGCTTCATTCCAAACATGCACCTCCATCAGCTAGCTCGCAATGGCTTGTACCTTCAGCTCTAGGGATCTGGCTCTCGCCTCCTTAGGAGCCTGCACTCACACTCACATACCCACACTCAGGGAAACATACATATAATTTCTCTTAATTTAATCTATTTCAAAAAATAGACAGTTGCAATGAGATAGCACTTCACTGGGGGTGTAGCTCAGTGTTATATTTGCCTAGACCCTGATGGGGTCCCAACCCTTTTCCACTGTAGTTTTTTTTTTTATTCATGTACTTTATGTACACACCAGAAGAGGGCACCAGATCTCATCACAGATGGTTGTGAGCCACCATGTGGTTGCTGGGAATTGAACTCAGGACCTCTGGAAGAGCAGCCAAGTGTCAAGTGCTCGAAACGACTGAGCCATCTCTCCAGCCCAATCCACTGTAGTTTTAGTCTTGATTCTTAGTTTCTTGGTAACCATAGATCAACATGCTAGGCCAAGCCAGCTGGTTAAAAGACAACACCAAGCCTGACAGAAAAGAATTCCGGAAGATGGCCCTGGCCACCACAAGAGCATGCTTAATGGGGTCAATGACATCTTTGGGAAATGATCCCCGTGCTGTTGTGCTGTTGTGGGTGCTGTATTTCATCCTGGGGTCTAGTGAAGAAGTGAGGTACGAGAGGCATGGAGTCAAAACTTGTCTGTATACTTTATATGCCAGCCCCAGTCTCACTCTTCATCCTGCAGATCAGACGCAGGTGCTCAGCTACTGCTCTAGGGCTGGCCTTCCCTACCTGAGGTCATGTTCCCAGCCACGAGGGTCACAGGTTAACCCTTTGACACTGTAGGCAAGCCTCCAATTAAATGCCTTTTTCAGTTGCTTTGGTCCTGGTGTTTCATCACAGTAGAAGAATAACAGATACATGTCCAGAAAAACATCTGCAGTTGCACTGCTTGTAATAGATGAAACAGCCCACGTGTCCACCAGCTGGTGAAGGAATCATTTCTGTGTGTTTATCAGTCTCATGGCACACTAAACCACGGACAACATATGCTACGTAAGTGACCATGGACTTGTGGTTCTATTAATATAAAATGTTCAGAAAAGGCATTTACAGAGATAAAAAGTAGATTAGTGGTCTCTGTGGTTCAGAGTAGAACAATTAATATAAATTAGCCTAGAGGTTTTATCTCTAGTATTAAAATAGCCCAGAATCGACTGACGATGATTGTTGCAGCACTAAATAAAGTGTCTAAAAACCACTGGACTGTACACATGAAACAGGTGGATTCTATGGCATGTAAATATACCCCAATAAGATGTATTATATTATTTATTTGCTTTAGACAAAATCTCCCTCAATAGCTTAGGATGACTTCAAACTCACAATGATCCTCCTGTCTCAGTCTTCCAAGGACTGAGATTATAGGCATACATCATTTCACCCACTTTAATAAAAGAGATTAGGAGCTGGGCATGGTGGTGCACACCTTTAGGCCTGCAGGCGGATCGCAGAGGCAGGCGGATCTCCGAGTCTGACACCAGCCAGGGAATTGCAGGACAGTCAAGCTACACAGAGAAATTTTGTTTTGAAGAAGGAAAAAACCCAAAATAAATAAAATGAAATGAATTGGGGGTGGGGAGACAGCGATGATACCCTTGCAGACTCCGGGGGACGGAAGGACTACACAGTACCTGTCAGGTGCAGCTCAGGAGACACCTGGCTGGATTAGCATCAGCAAGGTAAATCAGATCTTGGGGCTGCAGGAAGGAGCCTTGTAAGCAAAGTCACCATTGAGCTTCCCAAGACACATCCCAGAGATGAGTGAAGCCCTACCCAAGGTCACGCATCTTTAGGTCGTCACCATTTTTATTGCTACTTTAACAATCTACTTTGAAAACATCACAATATAAAACAAACACTAGGAAGGAACGAGTGCTTAATATTGTAAAAATATATTGCATTATATGTTTGAAATTGTTAAAGAATAAATAATAATAATTTAAAGGAAAAGTATTGTATCTACATTATTAGCTCTCTTCATAGCAAGTGTTGGTGATTGTTCTGGGGTCCTTGACTATTGCTTGGCAGAAGGCTTCATTCAATCTTTCCTTTCCAGGCCCCCATGATTTCTCGTCTTTCTATCCTGCCTCAAATAAAGAACTTATTAGTATAATAACAACATTATTATAGTAATTAATATTAATCATATACAATAAGTTAATGCATGATAAATCATCATCACCATTATTATTAATATTTTACGTGAGGGAAGATACCTTGGAACAGAAAGATGTCAACCAATGGGGACGTGAGTATGACATGGAAATAATAAAGCAGGAGAACGCGCAGAGAAGCGCCTCGGGGAGTCCCACGTGTGAAGAGATGGCTGGCAAATAGGAAGGCTGGAACTCCTAGCAGAATCTGGCCACTGGTATTGGTGCAAAGCACTTGGAAGTATCTGGCATTTACCTGTGGTTCATTATAACACTGCACACATGCACGCTCACGCGCGCGCGCGCGCACACACACACACACACACAAACACCTACACCTGCATTCAATCAACATATACAGAACAACGACAATAAATTTAAAAACTAATTCTAACACAATGAACACTTATTAAGCCCTTGCTCTTTTCCCAGCTTTAAACCCACATTTTCCAGAACTCTTACCCAGTCACTACTCAGCACAAAAGACATTTTCCATCCCTCCTATACACCCCTAGTGGTTCCTGGTTTTGCTTTATCAGATTATTATTCCAGAGACACCTCTGGAGCCCCTTATATTTAAAAAAAAATTACTAAATGAGGGCTAGAGAAGGAGTGACTTGGTGGTTAAGAGTGTTGGTTACTCTTCCAGAGAAGTGGTGTCCGAGGTCGAGCTCCCGGACGAAAGTTCACAACAGACTGTAACTCCATTCTAGGGGATCCAATCAATGCCCTCTTCTGGCTTCTGAGGACATCAGGCATGCACTTGTTGGTACGTGCACATGTGTGCGAGCGCACACACACACGTAAGAAAAGGAGAAAATGATCTTAGCATCCCTTTTCTATGTGAACTAAAACCCACCAAAATGGAAACCGTAGCTACAGCTAAGACATTCAATGACAACTCTCCTTTAAGAAGCCCATGCTTGAGTACATCCTGCTGTTTCCCCAAGCATCTCACTTTCTCTCAACATCCACGGTTAGAATCTGTGTTAAAAACATCTTCTAGTGGACCGCAACGTTGAGAAGCCCATGCCCACGCTTTCGTCACGCTGTACTCTTCCTCGAGCAACTTTCTTTCCATTTTCATGACAGCTTCTTTCGTATTGGCTCATCCTGATTTTTTTCTTTTTCTTTTTCCTCTGGTTGAAGCCAAGACCCCTAAAAGGTTACGCGAACTTCCCAGACTGCTGGAGGTGACAGTGTGGAGCTGCACCTCGGCTCCTGCTACTGCTCCCCAGATGCGTGGTGGTGAGCGGAACTAAGTGCATCGGAGCATGCGCGGGAAGCCCATGGTATGCAAATGAGCCAAAAGTGCCGAGCGCAGGAGCCAGTTTTAGGGCAGGAACTCAGGAATCAAGCAGTTCTAATTCTCACCAGAGGCCAGAAATATCCTTGGTTATGACTTGGCCAGAGGCGAAGCATTCCGGAAGAGAGCGCGCTAGTTCCTTGTCTGGTTTCTTGTTCATCTTTCTCTTTCCCGTTTACACAAGAGATGAGCACCCCACCCACCCCACTCCCGTCCTGGAGACTGCGTGTGAGAGGCCCCTGGACACCTTGTTCGCGGACCTTGTTGGTGGGCCTCACCGGGTTTCTGCCATCAATCTGTGTCCCCTACCAGCTGCTCCATGGTGCTCGCCTCACAGATGACATTCTGTGAATTTCATTCTTTGAGTTGGTGAGACAAAGAGACGCCATTGGGTTCCTTAACGCTGTGGATGAGAAAGCTTCTTACATCCTCAGAGACCACAAGACCACAATTGCCCCCGTTTTACATGGACCAACATATTTTTTCCTTTTTTTTTTTTTTTTTTTTTTTTTTGAGACAGCGTCTAACTATGTAGACTTCAAACTCAGAGATCTGCCTTCTGTATGCTGGGCCTAAAGGTGGGTACCACCATGCCCAGCGTGGACCAACATTCGATTTTCCTGCTTATGCTTTGCCTTCTTCATCTTCCTCCTCCGGCCCTCTGAACTCAGCTCTGTACCAAAGGCATTAATTAGTCCCTATCTCTCCCCTTTGATACACGTCTATTGTGAGCTAGTGTGAATGAAAACTCCCGAGAAGAAGCCGTGCCTGCAGAAACTGATTGGCTGGTTAGAATTTCAGTGCTGTGGAGAGATTGGAATGTTGGAGGCCCAAGGGACTCGTTCCTTAATAGCCAGCCATTCCTTGCCCACCTCTGTGCCTGAACTTATATGTTGTAACTAATAGACAACCTTTCAGAATCTATTAACTTAGCAGACCCTAGTTCCACCAACTTAAAAGCTAAGAATGTCTTCAGATAGCATCTTGGGCCTATAGGAAAGCTACCTCTCTGATGTACCCACCACTGTATTTTAAACTTGCCTTGATTTATGACTTTCCTCCTTCTGTACAGCTTTAAAAGCTCATGAAACGATGAAACGGCTTCCACATCGAAACATTGAATCTGGGGTGGCTTAAGTCCGTGCACCCAGGCCACGATCACTTAAAATGGCTGCGGAATAAACTCTCTCTCACTCCCTTTAAGATAAGAGCTGTGGTTTTTGCGTCAACATTAGTGATAGAGGACGTCTCCCTGCCTTCCTTTCCGCTAGGGCTAGGACTAGTGAGCAGAGGAAACATGGGTGGGAGAAGGTTGCCCGGCGCCTACATCCTGCCAGTAAGAGCTACAGCCAGCTTTTACTGCTCCTTGGAATACTGTGTACAGGGAAGGAACAGGTTTCTTTTCTCCACCAATGAAACAGTTAAAAGGCAGGACAAGTTTGAAAGTCAAGTAAACCCAAAGTTTATGAAAAGGGAACACATTTTTTTAGAGCTTAAAAAAAAAACACCCCAAGCTGTAAATCTCAGCAGCTGCCCAGAGGAGGAAAATTGAGGAGAAAAGGAGAAGCCATTGAGCTAAGCTGGTACAGGGGTCAGCCACCCAGCAGCAGGCAGCTTTGGAGACTGAGCAAGGAAGCCCAAAGTACCAGGAAAAAGCATATTTAGGTTCTGGTCAAACAAACAGTACAATAGAAACAGGAAAAGCTGCAACTTTCTGAGTCAGGACTAGGCCGAACTCATCGAGCTAGGCAACAAGACCCAGACTTCCTCCTTTCCAGTTCCTGCAGTCAAACTACAGGTCAGGCAGCTCCTCCGCTGCTCGCTGTCCTCTGCCTTGCCGCAGGCTCCTTGTTGCCGCAGGCCTGCTCCTGCTCTCCACCCATCCCCCACCCCCATCTGACCTCCTCAGACGTCCCACAAGGAAGGGAGAGCTTAGACTTTGTTTAACTTTCAATATTCCCCTCACCAAGTCGGTGCCCACAGCCCCGCTAGCCCTGGTTGGCCTGGGACTCAGGGAGAGCTAATTGTCTCTGCCCTCCTGAGTGCTGCAATTAAAGGCAAATACCGTGAGGAGTAAAATCACAGACCCAAAGCATCATGGCCAAATTAATTAAAGCAAGCAATTATTTAATTCTTTTGCTTGTTTTTTTGAGACAGGGCTTCTCTGTGTAACAGCCCTAGCTGTCCTGGAACTAGCTCTGTAGACCAGGCTGGCCTCGGATTCTCTGAAATCCGTCTGCTTCTGCCACCACCACCTGGCACAAGTAATTAATTAAAGCAATCTTTTTTATCCCGAGATGGGGTTCAAGAGGTTAGCATTGGACGTGGGCAAGATAAGCATTTTTATAGCTCAGTCAGGGGAAGGGGGTTTCCAAATGGGGGATTTGGCAGACAAATAGGTGGGGTTACAGGAACAGCAGAACAACCTTTTGAAACAAAAGTCAGGTTGCAAGGTGGTTATAACAGCTTTCTGAAACAAAGACATGGTTGCCATTTCCTGGAACAGAGAGCACAGAGCCCTTTCTAGTTAAGGTTACAGAAGGGCATAGCCCAACCTTTGAAAAGCAGAGGTTTAATCATAAACAGGAATGAACACATCTCTGGGATCTGTCTTCACGTAAGATGGCTTTGAAGCCTAAGATGGAGGCAGGCTGGTACATGGTGCCACCACCCCTGGCCCAAATTCATCTTCCGCAAACTTTGGAGAGCCACATGAAGAGTAGGCGAGCCCTACAAAGAAGAGCTTGAAGGAGCTGGAGGGATGGCTCAGCGCTTAAGAGCACTAACTCCTCTTCCAGAGGACCTGGTTTCAATTCCCGGCATCTGTGTGGCAGCTCACTGGCCATCTCCAGTCCTGGGTACATAAACTTTCCATGCCTATAAACGTTTCTTTAATAGTAAAAAGAAAACGTTGTTGGTAACATTGTGAGGAGCTGAGTCAGGGACTAGGGAATTAGTGGTTCAGTTTTATAGGGAAACTCTTTACCCATGATGTCTAGAATACTTTTCAAATCATGTCATCAAAACCTTATGGCTGGGATGACGCACGGAGCGGGATGTCACAGCCCTGCTGTGTTACAATAATTACATACTCACAGACCTCCATTTCTTCTGACCTGCGTCAGGGTGGGATCCAAGGGCTGGGCCTCTAGGACAGCAAGGTAAGGAATGCAGTAAGTTCCAGAGAAACCTGGAAGAGCAACCTCTTAGCTTCACCACGGAGAAATCCTCAACTTCAAGCCAGCTTTCTGTGAGGCTGACCTCGGGGGATGGGGGCAGGGAGCAACTCACATGATGGCGGGGTGCTTGTGGGATGGAAGCCATTTGTTCTGGTAGAGCAGTTTAAGGGGCCGTTTCGTGTGGGCAGGAGTTTAAGAAGAATGTGTTTGGGGAGGCGTAAGGAACTAGTGATTCCCATTGAGAAGTGTGGTTTGTAAGTGACTTGCTTCGCTGAGGCCCAGACACAAGGGTCTAGCAGGAAGCCCCAGAGGGACAGAAGAACCTGCCTTTGGTGTTGCTTAAGTTTATATACATATCATATGGATACAAAAGCAATATATATGAATGCAGAACAATTCAAAATATAGCAACAAAAAGAACCCATTCTGCCAGCCAAACACATTCTTATGAGTTATATAGGTGGGTTTAAGGTAGATACTGTAGTTATTTGGGGGACAGCGCCTGACGTTTTACACAGAACATTATTCAGCTTGGAGAAGACCATGTGGTGAGCGCTATTGTGCCTTTCACCTAATCCACCACCTCTGTCAGTTTGCGTTGGAACGCCTAGGCTTGCCTCAGCAAGAGGGTGGCTGTTCTCCTAGATAGCATCTCTGCTAGCTTGCATGTTCGTTGGGTCTTCATTATCAGTCTTACAACAATTCTAAATGCTTTCCTCTTTCTTACTTCGCTAGTTCTTGTCGTTTGAAGGTGGAACCTTGGTTGTTTATCTAGGCAGCCAGGGCAAAACAGTTTTGTATCTCGTACTGGGGGATTAGAACGAGACCAAGAAAGTGTGTCTGGCAGCCCGAGACCTAAGAGCCGAGGAAGGATGACAGAAAGGATCTATTGCTCAGACAAGGATGCCTTCTTGACCTGAATGGCGGGTTGCGGTTTGGTTTGTCATTTTAGTTGCATAGTGATATCTCTATGCAACCCCTGTTGGCATGGAAGTCACTACACAGATCAGGCTGTCCTCACAGAAAACAGCCTGCCTCTGCCCGCTGAGTGCTGACACCAAAGGTGTGCACCACAATAACAGGGTTTCTCTGTCCTGAAATTCCCTCGACAGACCAGGCTGGCATTGAACTCAGAGATCCGCCCACCTGTCTCCGCAGTGCTGGGACTGAAGGTGTGGGCCACCACCGCCCGGCCTATGCTTTTGCTTTTTTAGAGATCTCACTGCGTAGCACAGGCTGACCTCATAAGGTTGATCTCATACATAACATCAGCATTATTTTGCCTATTCAGTTGCATCTTTGTGCCTTAGTTATTAATCTGTTTTATGACAACTCCGAATGCTTTGAAATACTCCTGCTTCAGCTTCCCAGTACTATGGGCATGTAATACTATGCCCCTCACCAGCTCCCCCGCCCCCGTTTTAAATGAAACAGGGTTGGTCTCATGTAGCCTAGGCTGGACTAGACTCACTCATCATGTGTGTGAATGAACTCATGATCCTCCTGTCTCTACCTCCCCAATGCTGGGACCACAGCAACGACCACTGTACTGTTTTGTTGCTTTTTGTTGTTCTTCTAACATGAGGTTGCGTATGGAGCCCTGGAGTTCAGGACTGCCAGCCCGTGCACGCGAGTAGCTGAGTTACACACTCAGCTGCTTGTCTGTGAACCCACATAGAGTAAGATGACCTTGAACTCCTCTGGTCCTGGCACTTGGGAGCCAAGGAACACCACAGACTCACAGCCCACAACCAAACTCACACAAGGGATTTATTGGGAAAGACCCAAGAGGGTGGCTGTCTCTGTGTGGGTGAGAAGCAGCAGGGAACTGAGCAGAAGTCAGACTTTCTGCAGAGCTTCTTGTGAGCGGTGGAGCCTTCCAGGGTGGCCTGGGATTGGGGGAATTTTTGTGACCTAATTTTGGGGCAAACTCGGGGGTTGATGGGATTCTTTTTCTTTCCCTTGGTCCTGGTCTTGGAGTCAAGTCAGGGTCAGGGAGTTCTTTTCTTGGTCCTTTTACCCTACATTCCCCCTTTTTTGTTTATTATTAATAAACAGTTGGAGGTTGGAAAGGGGACAGTGTTATCATTAGACTAAGTCCTGCTGATTGGGGGCATCGAGGGCCTTGGGGCAAACTTGACCTTTCCCATCAAGGTGTGGTTGGGAGTCAAAGGCCTCTGGCTCCATTGCTAGGAGCTGGTAATCCTGTAACAGACACTGAATAAAAGTCTGGTTAGAAATCTTTTGGCTCTGCTGTTGAAGAAATCTAGACAAGAAGTTTACAAGGCAGGGTGTGATTAAGTAGGATTAAATCGGATTAAGTCGGATTAACTAGAACAAGCAGGATTAAGAAAAAAGGGAGGGGAAAACTGTCCTCACTAGTTGTCTGTCACCGGCGGCGGTGTGGGCAGGGGAGAGCTGTCCCTCCCTCCCCCCCTTACTTGCATCTGCCTGTGATAGACAAGGGAGCTGACCTGCTGACCCTTACCAGCTACAGCACTCAGGAAAGTGAGCCCTGATCCTCGACTGGGCAGCATAGCAGAGCTGACCTTACTGACAGGGATGTGGGGAACTGGCCTGGGAACGTGAGAGCTGGGAGACCCTCATCTGTCCCACCCCTCATCTGTCTTGTAACGAGCAGGGGAAAGATGCCCCCCCCCCACCGCCTGTAGCTGGTAGGAGAGCTGTTCCTGTCCCTGCATCTCGGAGAGTGGTCCCTGCACCTCAGGCGGGCAGCACAGTAGAGCTGGCTCTGATGGTGTAGGTGTGGGAGAGCCGACCAGGAGTGTGAAAGGAGGAGAACTGGCTCTGCATCTTGCATCTTGCTCAACGCTGCAAGGGATGAGTTAACAACACAGGAGAGCTCGCCCTGGTGGAGGGGATGGGGAGAGCTGGCAGGGCCTGCCAACCTTGCCCAGGCCCACAACCAGGGTTATGAGTTGGCGCACTCCAATATCTACCCCACCTATAATCTGCTGGCACATGTGAAGGGGAGGGTCCTGCAGACCCAAAGTTCAGGCTCTCTGTGACACAGGGCAACAATAAAATATCCAAAAGGAGTCTCAGTGAGGGCCCACCATCAATACTAGAGCAGAAACCAGAGGCCTCGGACCAGACCAATGACTCTGCGATAAACACTTACAAGCAAAGATATATGTGCAAAGGGTGCATTGTGTGACTCATGGTGTGAAACCGCAGCTTCCATGCTGAATTTTTTTTCCTCCTGGCTTTTTTCTTTTTTTCCCTCCTTAAATTTATTTTATTTTGGGTGGAGGTTGCAAAGGCAGGGGGTGGATAGGAAGGGATGGGGAAATGAATGGAATCAAGATGCATGATGTGAAAGATGTTAGGAATATTTCCTATCGCGAGCTATCTGCCGAGCAAAATTCCCAATCAAGCCAAATCAAAACAAGCCCAATTAAGAAAAATCCAGGCTTAATGGGAGTTCTGCGCTATCAGCTGGCCCGGAGGGGGAACCAGGAAGCCACGCGAAGAAAAGGAGACCACGTGTTCCTCTTTTGGGAGCTCACTAGCCCCCTGACCCTGAGAATTAGCACTCTGGACTCCAAATCCCAGTAGGCCAGGTCTTGACACCCTCCCCAGAGTGCTAACTCTCAGGGTCAGGGGGCTAGGATAGATGCAAGGGGCTGGGGCCTAAGCTCCTGACTTAACAAAAGGCACTGGACTGGGACTGAACGAGCATATGATCCAACTGGACTTTCTGAATGTGGCTGCCAATGGGGGCAGACTGAGAAGCCATCAACAATGACACTAGGACCTATCTCTTCTGCATGTATTATCTTTTTGGGCACCTAGTCTATTTGGATGCACACCTTCCTAGGCCAGGATGGAGGGGGGAGGGCCTTGGACTTCCCACAGGGCAGGGTACCATGCCCTCTTTTTAGGAAGCAGGGGGAGGGAAAAGGGGTGCGGGGGGGGGAGCGGGAGGGGACTGGGAGAAGGGGAGGAAATGTAAATTTTTTTGAATAAAAAAATAAAAGAGTATGGAAAAAAAGAAAATTAAAAGAAAAGAAAAGGAGGAGAAGGGAGGTTAAGTTCCATATTGAACTATCAAGCATCCACTGGCCAGAGGTACCAAACTGTTTCTTATGTATTTGGAGATCCTTCTGGAATTGTTGGATCTTATCTTTTACTCTACCTGACTGGTGGACAAAAACAAAGAACAGTATTTCTCCCTGAGGAGGAGGCAAAGACCACCCTCTCCACTGTTAGTAAATCTAATCTCACCAATTTTGTGACCCTGTCTAATTGTGTCTATTTGGCTCTGGAGGGGAAGGATGGTCTGAGCCACCCGTTGGAGATCCTGGATGAATTGAGAGGAAAGACAGTCAGTCTTCTTCCAGTGGCAATGCCAGTGGTGATACACAGGACTGGTTCTACCGAGAACCTGAACCTTTGACATCTTAATAACAGCACAGAGGGAGAAAGAACTCTGAAACATTTTTCTGCTGTAGGAAGGTTGCTTGTTTGTTCCTGGCTGCCCAGAACCAGAATAATCCACAGAAACTATATTATTTAAAACACTTCTTGGCCAATGACTCTAGCATATTCCTAGCAAGCTCTTACATATTAAACTAATCCATTTCTATTATTTTATATTTTACCATGAGGCTTGTGGCCTACCAGCAAGGTTCTGGCTGGCGGCTCCATGGCGGCTCCTTACTCCGCCTTCTTTCTCCCTGCATTCAGTACAGTTTTCCCTGCCCACTCTACTCTGCCCTATCACAGGCCACGTCAGATTCTTTATTCATTAACCAATAAAAGCAACACATACAGAAGGACTTCCCAGACCATTTTTCATTGCCTTACACCACTCCCTTAGACCTTCGGAACTTTAAGCTTTCCTATCCTCAGATGTTTTAACACTTTTCTTAGACTCTCCTTGCAGCTGTGCTGTGTTTTCACCAACAGCCTCCCTTGGCTCTTTTTAGGAACCTCAGTCCTATCACACCAAGCCACATCTCAGCCGTTCTCTGTGACCCCTTCCCGCCTTTTTAGAACTAATACCACCTAAGTGATTCATATTAGAAAGTTTAGCTACCAGCCCAAGATACACTCTTGCATTACATGGAGGTGCCGCTTTAATATCTTATTAAAAAGCGTTGTTTTTCAAATCCTAATTTTCATAAACTATGTTTCTATGATTTTTGTTTTCAGGAAAGGATGTATCACAGAAAAATAGAGCAAACAGGCATAGAGGGTAAGCTCCCAGTGAAGGAGAGGTGGACAAGGAAGTTACAGAGAACTGTATAGCCTTTGATGGGCTGCTATGGGCTGTTGGTGGGGGGGGGGAGGGGAGGTGTCTCTTGGACGATAAACATCCAAATGTTAGAGCTACCCTGGACAGGGTAGATAGAAAGAGGGGGAGAGAGCAAGTTTAGATCTAAAGGGTTTCTAGAGCATTTGCGCAGGGACAGAGTTGCCATCACTGAAACCTGAGCACGCCAGTCTGGGCCAGTTTGAACTGTACCCAGGCCAAGCCGGTTGTAGTGAGAGAGCAAGGCTTTAATAAAATCCGAGTGCGTGGAGGAAGGGAAGAAGGGTTGCGAATGAACTCCACTGGAGGGAGTTTCTATAAGCTCCAAATGGGAGCTGGGAGTCAAGAAGAAGCCCAGGAGGGCATAGAGAAGCTGAGAGACTTCCAGGATGGAGCTGAGAGACAGAAGGGACAAATTTGCTGAGGCCCAGAAGGGCTTAGCAGGACTTAGCAGGCAGCTCCTAGGGGGAGGAGGCGAGGAAACAGGGAGGGGAAGAGCAAGAGCCTTCACAACTGGAGAGTTGCTCACACGGTGGGGCCTGGCGGGTGCAGCTCCAGGAGCCACGGAGAGGATGTTTACTGAGTAGGTGAGGGGGGACAGATCCTTAGAGCGGGAAGAGGGGAGAAGCAGCTGAAGAAGCAGATCTAGAATTTGGAACCAAATATGATGGTGGCAGAAGCCAGCAGAAACATATGATTCGTACATACCTCGAGAGAGTCAAACGGTTTGAAATGAGCTGTGAGCGTGGCTGAAAGGTAAGTCTAGCATCCTCTACTAACGCTACCTGGAGAGAGACCTCTGGAAGGAGACAGCGTTTGGAGGCCCTTGTATGTTAGGAGGGGAGAGATGGTGAAAAGCCAGCACAGTAGTGGCTGATCTGAAGATTAACCTTCTTGATTTGTGTCTAAGAAGTTCGGTTGTGGCCAGAGCAGGCAGACAAGGTGCCCATCCTTGGATAGTATGGTCCATTTTTTTTTTGATAAGTATTCAACAGGAGCAAAGGAAGGTGCCAGTCGGTGATCCAGGACCCTAAGGGCATTTCCCTACTTCTCTATGTCATCAGTGAGAAGGGCTGAATCAAATCAGGGTGTAGGGTTGGCGCCTGGAGGAGGGCCTGCTGAAGCTTATGGAAAGGGTAAGTAGTGTGTACAAGGAAGGGTTTGTGTGAGGGGCCAAAGGCTGCCTCACATAGAGGGTGGGCAAGAAGAGAGAAAAACGGGACTGTGAGTGACTGATTTAAGTGTTTTCTATCTAGGGTAATGGCCTTGTGAGATGGAGTGAGAGCTAATCCCAGATAAATAATCTGAGGGGTAGACAACTGGACCCAGCAGGACAGAAACCTTAATATGGTAGAGGCGTCAGCCTGGCCAATCTGCAGGGAGAGACTCCAAAGGAGAAGATTGTCTACGTATTATATGAGACTGGATTTAGGAAGAGACGGAAAGAACAAGTAGGGGCAAGAGCCTGGATAAACAGACGTGGACTGTCCCAAAACCCTAGGGTGGGACAGTCCCGGAGAATTGGGTAGTGAGGTGGGCACCCAGGTGGTGAGTTGGGCACCCAGGTGGTGAGTTGGGCACCCAGGTGGTGAGGTGAGCACCCAGGTGGTGAGTGAGTATCCAGGTGGTGAGGTGAGAATCCAGGTGGTGAGGTGAGAATCCAGGTGGTGAGGTGAGAATCCAGGTGGTGAGGTGAGTATCCAGGTGGTGAGGTGAGAATCCAGGTGGTTAGGTGAGCACCCAGGTGGTGAGTGAGCATCCAGGTGGTGAGTGAGCATCCAGGTGGTGAGTGAGCATCCAGGTGG
>PVIU01009181.1:0-77726 GCA_004026605.1 Ondatra zibethicus
ACCACACCACCCCGCATTACACCACCCCGCACCACACCACACCACACCACCCCGCACCACACCACCCCATAAAGCTTAGCCCCCAGCTGTGCCTTCCTGCTGGTTCTGAGACTCCACAGGCCTGGCTTACCAAGTAGGTGGCCGCAGTTTCTTCTTTACACCCAGGTAGACTTTGAGGCTCTTGACAGGCCACTCCTTCTCAGGCCGGTGACTCTGGGAGGACACTTCATCAGTCAGGTGGGTACAGTGGGAAGTGGCTCTTCTGCCTGCAAACTGCCCTCCCCCAGCCCCAGCACCTAGGCGGTCCAGAACAGGGCTCCTCCTCCAGGAAGCTTTCTTACCAAAGCCCTTCCTGTTCATTGTCTAGCCACAGCCGCTGCTCTCTGCAGTAGCATCAGACAGTCAACCCTCAGTCCTCAAGGTAGCATTCCAGCTGGGAGGCCCCTGCTGCCTGGCAAACTGGAGATTCAACTCACAGCAGAGGCCTGACTGACACCCACACCAGCTGGAAGGCGATCTGAATGCCTCCTCCACAACACCTGGAAGCAGGTCCAGGCTGTGCGAGAGCCTTGTTGCCCACTAGGGTCTGTGTTTGTCTCAGTCACTCATTACTCTCCCTCCCTGCCCACAGAGGCTCCAGGGTTGACCGTGTGAATCAAAGCCTGGGGACGAGCAATCGTTAGCACTTTGACCCCATCAGAAGGCCAATGTCTCAAGCTGAAGCTTAATGGCTGTTCTGTATGATAGACCAGAGGGAGAAATTCCCAGTGGTCTAAGACAGGAAGCAAAAGACCCATACACCAGGGTGGGGTACCAGATTACTGAAACACTTGCTTGGGCCCCACCTCTGCATATATGGGTCTGGGCTTGGAAGAAGCAGGCTGGCTCAAAGGCAGAGGGGAAGGGATAGGAGCAGTGACCTTCTGCTTGAAGGTCAATGACCTTCCTCCTGTTCTGGGCGCCCTTTGCTTAGAGCCCTCCCCATATCAGGCACCCCTGCAGCCAGCAGGGCATCAGGAAGGACAGTAGGGGAAGAAGATGCAGCTGGGCCTCCAAAACTGAGCCATCCCCACCTGGGTCCCCATCATTGCTCCCAGCTGTCCCCAGGCATGGCTCCTCTGCAGGAGAGAGGGTGATCTGGCTCGGAACCACAGGGTCCTTCTGTGTCACCTCAGGGCAGAGCCCTGTATGATCCAGGGCCTCATGAAGGAGCCCCAACTCCTCTGTAGAGAGTACCTCACTCAACAATCACAACATCTCCCAAAGATCCTGGAACACACCTGCCTACAGGTGTGGGAATCAAGAAACGGGGTGGACAAGGAAGCTAAGGCTGTGGTAGAAAATGGGATATGGGCGGAACGCAGGGAGGAAGACCTGCTCCCCACCAGGCAGACGCAAAGCTGAGACACTGAAAGAGTCAGCTTGAACACTAGGGGGCAGAAGAAGGAATGGAGTGCACAGCAGTCCCGGTCAGGTCGGGAGGCTGACAGCGCCCTCATCTGGAAACACACTTCAGGCCTGAGAGGGTAGGAGGCAGAGGCACCAGGACTCCCTTCGGAGACCAAGTCTTCCAAGCAGCTCCGGGTTCTGGCTCCACTGATGTCCAAAGTCATGGGCAAGGAATAAAATTTATGCTCATGGTACCTCACGCTGGTGCCATTTTTCTAGAATATGCCTTTCTCACATGCTCCAAGGTCTAAACAACAGAAGGTCTTGGGATGGGGACTGAGAAGCCAGAGTCTGCTTGTATGAGACTACCCTAATTTCAAATAGTCTTTCCTGTGGCCCCATGAACCAACCAGTATCAACAAGTCAGAATCACCAGAACTTCAGTGGCTTAGCCACATGGGCTGGTTCTGCCAGGCAGAGGCCCTGCAGTGATGACAGCATTGCCTGCTTACGTTGACAGCCTCCCGGCTATGCCCTGGAGCTCTAAACTGCCAGGATACAAGCCAGAATTCAAACCCTAACATAATGACCTTCATCCTAGTCCCCGTGAGCAAAGTGCCTTGAGCCAGTCCCTTGGCCCTTCTCACCCTGGAAAAAGGTAACTTCCTCCTCTAGAAAGTAGGGCCTAGTGCTAAGTCTAGCTCAACAGCCATCAGACTTGGCCCTCTCTCCATGCCAAAAGATCAACAGCTGCCTTTCAAGGTGTCTCAAGCACCCCTCTCCCCTTCTGCCCACACAGATGGCTTCACTCTGCTCCACCAGACAAAGGAAGCACCTCTAGGATGGCCGGGGAGATAACGTCTTAGAACCATGCTGGACTGACTGCGGGCATGAACAGGCTCAGAAGTGAATGAGACCCATAAGGAGGAAAAGACAAATGGAGGTGCTTTCTGGGCATCACGAGCAGAGGAACAATGTGCAAAGACACAGAGAAGAGATGCTGCACCAAACGATGGATCCGCCATGGCAACAAATCTGTTCACATGTGCTCAGGGGATGCAAGGGACCAGAAAGGGCTGGAGATTGTGCTGAAATCACTGCAGGACCTCAGGCTAGAACACTATGCTTGGCATCGCACCTCCTCCATTCTTCCACATAACCATCCACACTCTGTGTGCCCTAAGGTACAGGTGCTACCCACAGGGTACTACGGAAAGTATATTCTCAGCTGAACCCGAGCCAGGGGCAACCCTCAGGCAGAAGTTATAGGCTGGGCAGCCTTAAGAGGAAAGTGGAGGGCTCCTGTGGGTGGCAAAAGAAAGCTGGGCTACTAACTAGGGAGGCTGGGTAGGCACATCGCTCCCTGATGAAGAATGTCTTACAGCCTCTTGTTCTGGTTTGGCACCTCAGGGTCAGCAGTGTCAAGGGCATCAGACAGCTGCAGCCCTTTGTCTGGGTTTGGAAGGTGGGCAGCTCTGAGAGCAGCGGAGGAAGTGAAACAATCTTAATCCAAACTTGGGTCTCTATTGCTGGCTCCAAAATGTCTTCTCTGTATACTATGGAAAATTCTAGTATCACACCAACTAGAGACCCTATCTTGAAGAAAAGCTCTTAGTTTGGGGCTAGGAATGAAAGGGGAACCTCAGGTGTCCAGGGTAGGGCCAGTGGCCACTGGTAAGAGGACAGGGAACCATGCTTGGAGAGAACTGGGAGCCCTGACTGTCCCTAAGCTCTACCCGGCTTGCCTGGGCCCAGCTGGTGTAAGGCAAGGCAGCTGGCCCACAGCTACTCACGGTCTCGGGGGCCCCGCTCCACGGCCTTTGGCTCTGTTTGATAGAGGAGCAGGGTTATGAAGGGCATCAGCCCAGTCTAGAGCCAGGACAGATTAGAAGGGAAAGGGGAAGGGGTATAGGCAGGGCGCGCGCGCATGTGTGTGTGTGTGTGTGTGTGTGTTGTAGAAGATGTGTGTGTGTGTGTGTGTGTGTGTTGTAGAAGATGTGTGTGTGTGTGTGTGTGTGTGTTGTAGAAGATGGCAGTCCCAAGGGTCTGATCTAGGAGAACACCTGGCACGTGGGTAGAGTAGGTCAGGTGGGCTGTGTCCTAGGAAGGGGCAAAGTACGCATGGCCACAGCTTGGGACTGTTGTCATGGAACATGTTCTTGTGAGAGCTGTGACAAACCACAGACACAATATGGGAGCATGCGTATGATGTCATGGCAATCTCATTCACTCCCAGGCCTCATGGAGCCACAGCAGAATACACATCTGTTGTCAGCCATTGTGCTGCCAAGACCCTCAGATGGGGGCCGCCCTCTTGGAGACCATGAGCGCCAATGCGATGTTTGCATATGGTGTCTGAGCACACATGGGACACAAGTGTCCATCAGAGGGCTTACCCGAACCTCCTTGTAGAGTCGTAGGCAGCTGCTGTTGAGAATGAAGTAGCGATCGTGGAAGCCACCCGAGGGCAGCCCCAGACCCAGGAGGCTTCGGTCTTCCCGGAACTTCATCATGCCATGCTTGGTGTCCCCCACACGGCTGGCTAGGGGAGGACTGGAGTGGGCATGGGCTATACTATCCCACCTACCAACCTCAGGGCCCCACGTCATGTCCCAGCCTCCATGAAAGTCCCCCAGTTCCCTCCATCTGAGCTGTTCTGCCCTGGGGCACCAGGTCATACCCTGCTTCTGGGTGGAGGTACCCTTCCACCCTACATCCCCTATGGGTACTACTTACCCAGATACAGCAGCATGGCCTCCATGGACTGGTACTTCTTCACCACCAGGTGGCTGTCTATGCCCAGCCCATGCACAATGGGCAGCACCTTCTCCGCGAAGTGTAATGGGCGCTCTGTGGAGAAGCCACACCACTGGATCCACACAGTATAATAGCACCAAGGGCAAGCACATGAGCACATGTCACCTGCATACCTCACCACCCACTAGCATCACAATATACCATAATTGTGATCACCCTTTCCATAAACCAGCTTCTGGCTTGTCACACCTAGCTATAACCAAAACGAAGCCTGTATTGTCTCTCACCCATGTGTCCCCAACAAACACTGCCCCTGCCCAGACCAAAAATACTCCTTCCACCCTCACAGGTTAAATCTGGTCTGTCCCTCTGCATTGTCCCACCGTCTGGCCTCCAGCATGCCTCTAACTTCCTGTCACTAACCATCAGGGCCTGTGTGGCTGCCTCCACCCTGAATCCCACCCTGTGTTTCCTCATCTCTTGGAAGGCTCAGCTCAGCGCTAGAGCTGTGCACTTTCTGGGAGCCCCTGTCCTGTCTTTACCAAGTAGCCCTTGCTCCTCCTCACAGCAGGCTCAGGGACTCCACAGCCACTGGTCCTGTCATAGGCTCTTCAGACAGCCTGAGTCTTTCCTTCTAACACCATGGTGGTTGTCTGTTTCTGGGAATGATCATAGCATTGGCATTTCCATCCCTTACCAGACTGACCCCCGTGAGCATAGGAACCATGGACTATATTGCCTGGCTCCTCAGCAAAAACAGCAGATGCATACGTCAGCAACAGTTCCACCTCTCGTCCCAACACCACTCTCTTCACCACAAAAGGCTTCAGCCAGCCCACTGAACACCACAGACAGGCTTTCCCATGATAGCCATCTGTTTGTACGATCACTAACCACCGTCTTCTTTACCCCGAGTAGTATCACCCTACAATCCTATTGTTAAATTCACCACTGTCCTTCTACAGCAACACCATTCTAACACATGGGAGAACATCATCATGACTGGCACCACCTACCCTCCCTCTCCACCATCAGCTCCAGCACAACCACCACCTGGACCTGCTAGCTGCTGTCACCACCAGCATGGAAACCATAAATTTCATTAGGGTGTCAAAAAAGTGTCATCCAAAACCTCTGGGTCCCAAACTGTAGGGGACAGGAGGAATGAAAGCTGGGCTGAAGGCCATCCATGGTCACTCACCTGCCTCCTCCTTCTCATTGACTTCGAAGCAAGTCCAGTAGTCCTTTTCCCTGATGCTCACATTGCGGCGGTCTAGGATCTCCAGGGCAAGCTCCTCTGCTGTCATGGATGCTGGGATCTGCAGCCACCCAAGAGAAGATCAGCCAGTCCCAAATGGATCACCAGTTTCTGTTCGGCCACAATCTGTGATTTAGGCCCCAAACCCACTCCTCACTGGGTCCACTGAGCCCCAAGATGCAAAGAGGAGGTATTTGGGGTTCTCATATATCTCAAAGTGGCCATTTGTGGGTTGCCCCTGGCTCAGCCTGGCTCAACAGCCCCTACCTTGACATGCTGTTCAGTCTCCACCTTCTTCTCCTCCAGGTACACAGTACAGATGAAGTCACCAGCATGCTGCAGGAGAGATGGGGCTCAGCAGGAGGCCTGGAGAGCAGCCAGCAGCAGCACAGCCTACCCAAACCCTGGCCTGCACCTGGGTCCCGCTGGCAGTGCCAGCTACTCGCATCTTCACAATGGCAGTGACTTCCTCCCTCTGCTTCCTCAGCTCCTCCTCATCCACCTGGGAAGGGCCAGAAGGTCAAGGCCATCTGAGAGGCTTAGCCGTGCCCACCCCTCCCTTCAGTGCCCCTTCCCTAGCCCCGATCCCTGAATGGGACGCACACTGAATACCACCACATAGTGGTTGATGAGGTCTTCCACCACCTTGCCGGCCTTGTAGTCTTGCCCATCTGTCTGGAAGAGTGTGGGCCCAAACACAATGGCCAGGTTGTGTGTGTTCATTTGGTTTGTGTCTGAGAAGCACTGTACACTGGAATGAGAACAAAAGGCAGCTATGACTGAGGAGCCCGCCGCCCACCTTCCCCATTCCCACCAGGCCCAAGACTGGCCAAGGGACTGAGGCCCAAGAGGACAAAGTGACCCTAATTAAGGAGTGAAGGGATGCATCTCAGATGCTGGCAAGGTATAGATAGGGCTGGGAAGGAAGTAAACTGAGATACAACATCCAAGATCAGGACAGTCATTGGTTGGTCCCCAGGCCCACCTGCTTGCCCACCTGAGGGCAGTCAGCCAGGAAGAGAGTACAAGAAATTTCTCCACCCATCCACCCAGAACCTCACATTGACATGGCCCCTCACCAGTACAGATGGCTGATAAGGGCCTTCACAGTGGCCCGGTTGACAGGGGGCAGATGCACCAAGAGCTCTCGGTACCTGGAGATCTTTTCCTCCTCATCCTCAATCTCTGGGTGGGGGGAGATGGACTGGGTTAGAAACTGGTCCCCAATGCCCCCTCCCAGCATCCTTGCTTCTCATGATGGTGATAGCGTTCCCAGGCACCTAGCAGGGACAGGGACGTCTCTGCCCTCCACCTCTAAGCAGCCCCACTGAGGAGCAGAGGAGCTGGGGCCAGCCTTGTCCAGAGTATGATGGGGACATCCTGAGGTAGGGTGGAAAAGGCTGGATGCAGGCAGCAGGACCCACCAGAGGCCTCCAGCCAGGCCAGGCGCTGCGCACGGGTGAAGAGCCCATCGGGCAGGTCCCTCAGGAAGCGTTTGAGTGCAGAGGAGACGTCATCCACATGCTGCTCGCCCTCTTTGAGGTGCACAGAGCGTGCATCCTGCCTCAGGCTCTCCAGGAGTCTCTGGGTCTTAGAGGTCTGACCGCACTTGCGATAGATACCCTCTGAGGTCAAGCCTGGGAAGGGAGTTACACCACTCTTTTTAGAGGGTTCCTAGGCACTGGGGGCTGGGTATCACCATGAAGGGGAGTGGCTGGGCTTTTGGAGCGGTGCTCACCACACTGTGTGATGTAGTCCACACAGCGGTACACAATCACTGGGATGTCTGAGTCCCCAAGCTGTTGCTCTGACAGTGTGTCTCCCAAGCTGGCTGCTGCTTTCTGGATGGCCCCAAGCCAACCCATGAAGTCCAGCCGCCGCTCGCCCTGGATGTACAGTGTCCTGGACCAGAGATAGTCACTGTCCCACCTATATGTCCTCGTGTCCCACCTCTCCCCAGCCGGTTGGACTGCTTCAGGCTTCTCCAGGCCCCTCAGGGAAACTAGGACTCACCTCCTCCGCTCTACCAGCACCAGAACTTGGTTCTCACTGTCTCCTTGGATAGCTGTGGAGGGGCCAGTCAAAGTGAGGCCTAGGCTTTGTTTATGACTCCCAAACTGCTCCCTCATGAGGCCCTCTGAGATCACACCCTTGGGTCCTACCCACCAACCTAAAGGATTAAGAAGTACTCCAAGGACAGGAGAGGATATTGGAGGGCAGGCTGGGTCATCTGGCCTCAGGCCAGAATAGAATTCAGACTTCTAGACAAGGGCTCGGGGCAAGGGGACTGGGACAGGGGGCCCTAGAAACTGGGGAGCAAGGTTAGTAGACATACAAAGCTCTTGCAGTCTCCGGAGCTGCAGTGGCTCTTCCCAGGGCCCCTCAGGGAAGACAGCCCGGAGTTCAGAGCCAGCCAAGGCGAACCAGCCTTCCTGAGCCTGTTGGAGGCTCAGGCCAGCTTTGTAAGGTAGGCGCCCAAGCCGCTCAAAGTCCCGGGCTAGCAGGTCCTCAGCCAGGGGAGGCACGAATGCCTAGTTGAGGAAATAGTGGGGAGAGATAAAGTAAACACAGCATAGCCTTCTGGAGAAACCCAAGCTCCTTGGCCTGCGGGTAGGGGTTCTTTCCCATCCAGCCACTTTCTCTCCTCCTCCCCAAGGCAGAGCCTAGCACAGTGACAGAACTTTGGTATCACGTACTGCTTTGTACTCATTTGGATACGTCCTTCTCTTGGGATGACCCTTCTCTGGGTTTCCACAGTGCCCACATACTCGGGCATCTGCTACACCATTGGCTATGCTACTGTGTTTCGACTCAGTCTGCCCCACTCCCATAGAAACAACAGAAACCCAAGACTGATACACCTGGGTCCTCAGGGCTCTGGGCACTGATCCTCGGAAGGCATAGAGAGCTCATCAAATGAGCTAATGAAGGATAAAGAGCCCCAGGCGCTCAAGGCACAAGAGGACACTTGGCTCTAGTCTCTAAGGCTGATCTCTCCTCTGCAGCCTCCTTGCCTTTCTCGCTAGTCTGAGTGCACACCTGCAAGGCTAAGAGACTCGCTTTCCTGGAATGCACTATCCACGCTACGATGGCCCAAATGCTTGCCCCTCACAGGTACCGGAGGGCTGCAATATATGCTTCCCTTGACCTGAGAGGTCTGTCCTGAGTCTGCTACGCCTCTGGCCAGCTCCTGCTCCACCAGAACTGGGGTTCATGGGGTTTAGTCAGGCCCCACCCTGGCTCTATCATACACCTGCCCACTCACCCAGGCCCACCTTGGCAATGCACTTGACCCATTCATGAGCCAGCTCTGCGTTCTCCAGTCCAAACAGGTACAGCCGTTCTCCCTCTGTGTACACCTCAAAGGTGTGCTCGAAGCTGCAAACAACCAGGATTCACCCTTCTACTACTCTCTGCTCCCTGCCCTTCTCAGAACCCTTCCCCCTCCCGAGAGGGGGGCAAACAGCCCTGGCTGCAGTCTCATGAGATAAGGTCAGTGCTTTCCAGTCCTTGTGTGTGGCCATGAGAAGGCCCTGTTCTCTGGGCCAGTGTCCCTGCCTCCCTAGCCAGAAGCTGAACTTCATAGACACTAGTAGTTTGTGGTTATGGCCAGGGATGCTCACCCGTGGGTGTCCAGAGGGGAAACTGCCAGGCATACAATCTCACCGGCCCGAATCTCCCCATTGGGTGTTACTGCACGTTCGTTCTCGTAGTAACTCAGGATCCCGTCACTAAGGACGCACCAGCGCCGGCTGAACTCTGGGAAGAAGTTTGGTGGAGGACGGTGAAGAAGTCCCTAGCTCTGCTGAAAATCACTCCTGCCTTTTCCTGGACCCGTCCCTCCCCACCTATAGGCTGGGAACTCACACTTCCCTGAGGGTCCCTCCAACCGAGTCCCCACCTCTCTCCCCTTTAACCTCTCCATGAACTTTTGGCCTCTATCTTGGAGGTCAAGAGTAATAGAGTCTTGATCCTACTTCTGTTCAGATGTTAGATCCCATACTGCCCCCAATCTTTAACCACTCCTAGCTTCCGTCCACATTGCTCCCTCTACCTATAGTGCCAACGGCATAGGAAGCCTTGGGGCCCACCCCATGCCCACTCTTCTTTGCCAGATGCACACCTCATTCTATAGTCTGTCTCCTCCTACGATGGCTCTGAGGATGCACAAGACCCCCAAAGGGCAGAGAAATGGGAATCTGAGCCATGAAGGAACACAGCACCCAAGCCAGGAGCCTTCAGTAGCTTCAGCTCTAGCCTCACTGTGGCTCAGCACTTCCTGGCACCCAAGGCGAAAAGGATGCCTCAGGGGAGTTACATGAATGACATCAACGAGCAGAGGGAATGGATCAGGGGCAGCTCAGGGTTACACTGTCTGGGAATCAGAGGGCTTTATCAGGGGTACTCCAAGAAGGAGTGCTGAGAGAGGCTGGAAGAAATGGACTCTCCCCCCAGCAGGCTGCCCTTCATCCCGTCTGTGTGACCCGACAGTGCCTTCTGAGGGCCATGTGCCCCAAGCCTGTCCCCAAGGGCATGTTCTCCAGGGGCGCCCAGACCTACTGTGGTCTCCTCCACTCTGAAGATGTGTGTCCTCGGGTACTCAGGCTGCAGTAGGTATCATGTGTACAAAGATACACAAAGAAGGACAACTGAGCCAGGTGTGACGGCACTGTCTATAATTTTAGCTACATGGAAGGCTGAGGCAGGAAGGCACCTTGAGCCCAGGAGTTCAAGGCCCCGGCTCTGGGAAGCACAGAGACTTGTAAAGAAGAGGGGGGAAAAGTCTAAAACTCAGATGGAACAGTAAGAAGAAAAAACAGCATGAAGTAGCTGGGGTCACAGGAGATCCCTGTAGACATGACGTTTGAAGGGGTACTGGGGCAGAGAGGTGATATAAATCTGGTATGTGTGACAAAGCAAGGACGCGACAGGGTCAGGGCAGAATCCAGGAGGGGATCTGTGCTGTAAGAGGGTGGCAGGCGACAGTGGCTCTTGGGGGATGCGTTGTACTTGGAGTCAGGGAATAAATGGAAGGCAGCTGAGATCGGAGAGGAACGGCACTCAAGTCCTCAAACTGCCTTCCATTCATATCTGGAATAAGCCAGATGCCCAGCCCAAGACCTCACCCAGACTTCATCCAGACTTCAGGCTTGAGGAAACAGCAGCGCCACACCCATCCCCGACCCCAACCAGTCCGTTTCTCAAGCACCTACTGTATACAAGAGGCCATATCCAAGAGACTTTCCAGGCAGTTCTGCCTGAGTGTTGTGGAATAGTATTTTAAGACATGTTACATTTGTTTATGCTGTGGAATATTTGTTTTAATGATGCAAAGATGTGTTGCATTCTTTTATGTTGCATTTGTTTAACTCTGTGAAGCTGTGTTACTTTGTCTGTATAAAACACCTGATTGGTCTAATAAAGAGCTGAACAGACAATAGGAAGGAAAAAAAATAGGCGGGGCTGGCAGGTAGAGAGAATAAATGGGAGGAGAAATCTGGAATTAAGGAGAACAAGGAGTGAGAGAAGAAGGAGAAATCAAGGGTTCAGCTACCTAGCTAAACGGCAAGCCAGTATAGAAGTAAGAAGTAAAAAAGGGGATACAGAAATAAAGAAAGGTAGAAGCCCAGATGCAAAAGGTAGACAGGATAATTTAAGTTAAAAAAAAAAAACTGGTTAGAAATAAGCCTAGCTAAGGCTGGGCATTTGTAAGAAATAAGCCAAGCTAAGACCGGGCATTTGTAGGTAATAAGCCTCTGTGTGTTTATTGGTAGCTGGGTGGAGGGCCCCCCAAAAGAGTAAAAGAAAAACAACTACACCAGAGTCCACTTGGCACCCTTAGTCCACCAGCAGAGCCAGTCCTGTTTCCTGGCCCTGCAGCCAGGCTAACACACCATGGCACGAATGGGTGTGGCGCAGCGCTCACCTTCCCGGGCACGGCGGTCCTGCAGAGGCTTGCCGGCAGACGCAGTTTTGTGCAGGAAGCCACTGTGGCTCACAGTTGGCAGGATAACAGAGTAGTGCTTTTCCAAGGGCTTCACTGAGTCCAGCCGAGGGACCTCTTTGGAGTAGAAGAAAGAATGGTGGTGGTCATGCTGGGTGTCCAGGAGGTATCCTCTGAGGCAAGGTACCTAGGCTCATGTTCTGGTCACAGTCCTGCTTCCTCAGCTCCCTACCAGCACCTTCAGGATCCTATTGCCACCTCCAAGGTTTTGAAAAGCCACATGTCCACCTCTGCCCACAAGTAGGAATGTCACTCCATTCTCAGGGCCCAGCTCTAGTCTGTCCCCTTTCAGGAAACTTCACTGACTCCAAAGCCCACCCCACACTCCCTGTTGGAGACATAGAGCCAAACACACTGGAATGAGGGGCTTAGGGCCAACTCAAAAGCATTCCCTAGAGAGAGGTTTGTCCAGACAACACAAAGGCCAGTGGTGAGCACTGGGGGTCATGTTCCCTAGCCCAGTCCAGCTGGGTGGTCTTTACACCTCCCCAGACACCTGGGCTCTTTCCAGCCTAGCATGCCCCACCCACAAGTGGCCCAAAGCCCAGAGCCCCAGACACGGAGCCCCACCCTCACTCAGCCTTAGGATGTTGCCTCAGGAGACCAGGTCTGGGCCACAACCAACCCCTCTTCACCCACCCCAAGAATGGGAGCCAAATGGGACCCAACCCAGGACTGTGATGGAACTCCACCCAGACTGAGCAGACAGACCACACGGCTGCTGTGTAGGACACGCACACAGCAACACAGACCCACTGCCCACAAGCAAACCCCAAAGCCTTAACACTCCCAGCATGAGCAAAAAGAATCTAGGCAGTTCCAAGGTTCATCCTGGAACAGACACCCCTTGGACCCACACTGTAAATCAGGGCAGAGCACACAGATAAAAGTCCCAGAGATACTGACACAAAAGGACTTTCACAGAAAACATAAGTGTCCACTGACACATAAACCCAAACACGCCCCAAGTACCATGCTGCTGCCCCAGGGACCACCAAGGAGCTTCAGTCATAGCTTGGGAGTGGCCTGCAAATCCAGGTTCTCAGCTGATGCAGTTTCTGTGAACCTCTCTACAATGCCAGACCCTGCCAGCGGAAAACAGAGCCACTGGCCACTCACCTGTGCTCTGGTTATTCCGTAGAAACTCCATCTGCAGCGTCTGTCCAGCCTGCTCAGCAAGAGCCAGGGGTGTGGGAGCGGCTGGGTCCCCTGAGAAGCAGCTGACCCCAGCCCCACAGCCCAGGAGTGCCTGGGTCTCAGCCAGGTCAGTGGTAGTAACTGCAGCACACAGGGCCTAGAGGAGAGGGGAGGGTCAGTCCGAGCAGGGGTGGGAGGTGGAGGGGTAGGGATGGGAGCTTGCAAGAAGGGAGGAGGAAAAAGGAAGGAGTCATCCAAATCTGGGTAGACCATCCCCAGATTGAAAGAGGCCAGGGCCTAGGGAAGCCAGAAGAAAAGAAAGGAATATGAGTCAGAAAAAGAAGGCAAGCTAGAGAGGCTGGGCAGAGGCTACCCAGTTGAGGCTGGGGTCCTAGCCACAGGGCCTCACCCTGTGGGTCCTGGTGCATAGCTGCTAGTCAGGCTGCAAGGAGCCCCTGGAGGATCTCAGGCTCCCTCTGTCTTGCAGCGGGGGCAGAGGGCGGGGCTAAGGATTGTAGCTAATTCCTCCCACATTTGAATTCCTCACTGCCTGCCCAGCCCTCCGGACCAATGGGAGCCACCGCCCTTCTGGCTTGTAGGCCAGACTGGGCTGGGCTGAACTGGGGACTGGACGCCTAGGTCTTAGGGAGGTGTAGGCCTAGCTTCCAGAGCTCTGGGAGCTAGGCTTGGCCTGCCTGGATAGGACTGCTTGGAGGAAGAGCTGAAGGCCACCCATACGTCACAAATGCCACCCACTGCCTCCAAGCGAACTGTCCCCCACTCAGGCCCCAATCTTCTGAGGTCTGGGGCCCAGATGAGGCCTCATCTAGAATGGGGTGTGGATGGGGTGGGTCAGAGCAGTCCAGCTGTTTTTCATGAGCCTGACAGGAAATAGCATCCCCATCAAGTTCACTCCTTTTGGCAGGATTCTGAAGGAACAGGACAGGGTGCGGGACACAGAGGAATCAGGAGGAGGCAACCAGATGCTGAAGACATGGCACTGGACCAAGAACCAAGCCTGACTCCTCCCTGCATTGTCCTAGCTTTCCTTATGCAGGCCCTGCTGCCCTCTGGGCCTCAGTTTCCCCATATGTTCACAGCCCTCTAAGCTGATGGAAGAGACGGGCTGAGATAGAGGAATGGGGACAAAGGAAGAAAGGGATAGGTTCAAGGGTCCCTGACAATGCAGGGACAAGAAGGCTCAAGAATCCCAGAGGCTTGGTGTGCTGACCTTGTCCAGCTCCTCTTGGTTGCCAAAGAGTGGGTGGTAGCGACGGTACTTGCCCTCTCTGTACTTGGCCTCCAGGTGGTACCGCCTGGCACCAGGGCTGCTGCTGGGCTGCAGGGCCTCACTAGGGGGCACGTTGGCAGCCCAGAAGTGGTTCCCAGGGCCATTGCCTAGCTGAATGAAGAGCTGTGGGTGTGGGCAAGAGGAGAGAGGCAGCTGACAACGAGAGGCCCTGACATCAGGCCACACACCCATCTTCCCCAAGGGGGAGGGAGTCAGGAGCAGCAAGGTCTGCTGGTGGCCATGGCCTCTGCTCGAAGCCCCAGGCTCTCTGCTCAGATTGTCTTGGACAGTCTAATAGGTGAAGGTTTGAGGCCTGGTCTCTGGGAGCCTTGCTGTTGTCTCAACCCCACATCTGGAACTTTGCATGCTTGAGGCTGTCCCCATGAGGGGGTGGTGTCTAACCTGTCAGCCTAGGGAAGGCAGGGACGGGGTCTATCTGTCCCTACATTCCTCTCTGGATGAGAGAGGGTGGTGGTTTCTAGGAGGTGAAGCGGGACAGCATTAGGGGCAGGATCATTTCCCCCTCTGTTCCATAGTTACCCTATCAGAGGCATTTTCTGGACTCCCCAGTCCACTTGTTTAGAGTGCTGGCCTCACTCTCTGCCACTGTCTCTCTCTGAGTCTCAGTCACCTCCTGTATCCTGGGTATTCTAATCCTAACTCAGGGTTACCCTGAAAGACACACTCTTTAACAAAAGCAACATTCCCTACCCTGGGATGCCAAACATAAAGCAGGGCACATGAAATGGACACACTATCAAGTCCCCAGCTTAGCAGTAAGGCCCCGGGTGGCAGGTTCCTGGGTCTAACCTCCTGCTACAGGTTCCCCACAACAACTATCACATGCACAGGCACCAAAGAAGTTTAAATGCATAGGTATAAATATATGTCCACACGTGAGCCTCAAATCATGCATCATGTACACACTATGCACATGAATTCAGGAGCAGGGAAAGCTCAGGCGTGCGGAGGGGTGTGCACAGTGGAAAAGACCCCAGCTCAGCGAGAGCATGGGGTGGGAAGGAGCAGGCTGGGTGCTCAATCTGCAGTAGCTGGGTAACCTCAGGCACATTACAGCCCAATCCAGGGCTTCAGGTCCCACATCAGGACAACAGCTGAACTACATCAGGGGTCGGCTGTTCTCTAAAAGGTCAAATAATAAGTAGTTTGGGTTTTATGAAACACACACGATCTGTCAAATCTTTTTTTTACAACCCTTTAAAACTGTAAAAACACTCTTCGTACAATGGCCAGTTTGCTAATTTTGCCAAAACTAGGTTTTTCCAAAATCCCCACCCATTAAATTATCTGGAGGTCCCCTCGCTCCAAAGTTCTGAGGTCACTGACATGGGGAATAGCAGCTGAGAGGGGAAACCCCAAGCATGGGTGACAAGCAGGGCATGCCCACCTGGATGAGAGTTTCTGTCCACACCTTCCTGTCCATCTTCAGGCTCCGCACCTTAGACACACCAGCACCCAGACCACGATGCTCCCCTGCGATGGGGACCAGACAGTTCGTTGGGTACAACCCTCCACAGTGCTCTTCAAGCAGGCCTGGAGCCAGTCTGCAACTCCATTTGGCATGGCTCCAGAATCTGGTCACATGCCCATTGCTCACACTTCACCGGGGTTCCTCCAGCACAGTGGCCATCCGGGCCACTTTCCCACCGACTGACTGCTTCTCTATGCCATCAGCTGTTCTAGTCGTAGATATGAAGACCTATCTGCTCCCTGTCATCCCCAACTTCCTGCCTCAACTTTCTTCCCCACCTCCCTACATAGCCACACCTTCCTGCCATACAAGTCCCAGTTGACATGTCGCCTCCTCAGAGATGTCCCGAACAAATGGCACCTTCTCTTCCCACCTCTTATATTTCCAATACTTTATTGGCTCCTGTGTTTTCTGCCCTTCCCGTTACAATGCAACTGCATATAAACAGGATCCTGATCTGGCTTTAGGTTTCTGTCCTCAGTGCCCAGAACAAACCCGCACTGTCTGGCTCAAGCCCTGGTCCTGCATTCATGCACTATCTTCCACAGAGAACCACATCCACCAAAGTCAGCCTGTATGAACTCCATCTTCCACAGAAAACCACGTCCACCAAAGTCAGCCTGTATCAGCTCCATCGTCCAGAGAACCACGTCCACCAAAGTCAGCCTGTATCAGCTCCATCGTCCAGAGAATCACGTCCACCAAAGTCAGCCTGTATCAGCTCCATCGTCCAGAGAACCACGTCCACCAAAGTCAGCCTGTATCAGCTCCATCATCCAGAGAACCACGTTCACCAAAGTCAGCCTGTATCAGCTCGACAAACTGAAGTTTTCCTTACGTGATCACCAGCAAAGCTGCCTCTTGTCTACACACAGACCTCACGGCCCCAGGGCCTGACATCTGCCCTAAAGTCCCACAGGCCTAGAAGTTCTTCCCAAGATCTGCCCTTCCTCCTGAATTCTCACATCAAGGACCCACCTCAAATCTGCAGCCATGCAAAACCACCACCTGGGCACTGTCAGCTCTCGGGATAATACAATTGCCAGCACGTGGTAAGCAGAGTCAGCAGATGAATACACAGTGGGCCCCACCTTTTGCCATTCCCTCTCCTCAGCTGTGTATCATGGACACTTCCACCCTAAAAGGCACTCAGCACTTCCTGCCCCACTCCTGGATGGAGCAGGCCTCCTCAGGTCTCCAATCTCAGCTTCTCCCTATAAACTAAAGTCTGGCTCCTCTCTCAGCATGAAGAACCCTGGTGGGCCTGGTCTTCTGCATGCTTCTAATGTGACAGGGACACCAGATTCTAACAGCCTGGGCTCTGATCTAAGCTCACTTACTTAGCAGGTAGCCCTGAAAAAAAAAAAAAAGCTTTTTCCTGCTTTGTCTGCCCCCATCCTTGTGGAGAGAGTATAACAATGAATTGAGTACTAAAGGTCACTCCCAGAAGAGTAGCCAATAATTAGGAATAAGGGCTCCAGGATCTGCCGAAGAGGCCACCTGTGGTCCAACGGCCAGCCTGTTGCACACATACCTACCTGCACAGCGCTTGCAGATGACAACACAGAGATTGATGGAGGCCCAGTCAGGCTGGGAAGCTCCACAGTCAGCACAGAACCTGTTGGGGGCGGCAGCCCAGATGCGCTCGGCCACCTCTGAGGTAGACAGGGCCTCTGCGATGGCTCCCTGCATGGCCTCCAGCCACTGCTCCTTCTCTGCCTCGGAATCAGCCGAGAAGCTGTGGACACATAAGTAGGGGAACTGGTAGGAAAGGCCTCAGGGGATTGGAGGGCCAGAGGGAGGGAAGAGCGGCTTGAGCTCTGGGGCAGCTCTGGTAGAAAAGTGAGGACAAATAAAGGAATCATGAAGACTAGAAATAAAGGGGGAATCCGGAAGAAACAGAGAGAGAAAAGAAGGGCTAGGCCAAGTGATAAAGGGGGCAGATGTCAGCCGGGCAGTGGTGGCACACACCTTTAATCCCAGCACTCAGGAGGCAGAGGCAGGCAGATCTCTGTGAGTTCAAGACCAGCCTGGTCTACCGAGTGAGTTCCAGGACAGGCTCTAAAGCTACAGAGAAACCTTGTCTTGAAAAAACAAAAAACAAACAAACAAAAAAAATCGGGGGGGGCAGATGTCTAGGGCAGAGAGGGCAGGACGGCACACAGGCAGAGGACAGGAGAGCAAACTGGCAGAGAAGATCACAAGAGCTGAGTGGGACAGGCCTGAGATAGGCAGAGCAGGCACAAGGAGCCCTCAGGACAGCAGAGCACCCGCTGAGGCTTTATATGGGGTGGAGGACAGAGCACAGAGGTATATGTATACCACCTCCACCTTCAGCCAGAAACAACTCCATTGGGGGTCCAGAATGGTGGCACACACCTTTAATTCCACCAGAGGCAGAGGCAGGTGATCTCTGTGAGTTCAAGGCCAGCTTGGCCTACATAGTCCATTCCAGGACAGCTAGGGCTATACAGAGAGACTCTGACTCAAAGAAAAAAAAGGAGGAGGAGAAAGAGGAAGAGGAAGAGGAAGAAGGGAAGGGAAGGGGAGGGGAGGGGAGGGGAGGGGAGGGGAGAACTCCATTGGTCTGACACACATGTCCCTGCAGCTCTGTCACAGCCTCCTGCTCTTCAAAGTAGAAAGCTGTATCTGGAGAGCAGATGCAGAACTGTCTTGCTTCCAGCAAAATCTCCCTCTGGAGCTGGACAGTGGTAGCACAAGCCTTTAATCCCAGCACTCAAGAGGCAGAGACAGGCAGATCTCTGGGTTCGAGGCCAGCCTGATCTACAGAGCTACACAGAGAAATCCTGCCTTGAAACACAAAACAAAACAAAAACTCCCTCTGGCTATTTATCTGCTGCTGCTGTCACCACCAACTGCAAGCCACACAGAAGTGTCTAAGAGTCCACACCTCTCACACACAGCTTGTCAGCAGAGTCAAGGAAGGCACCAATGCTGGAGGGTGAGGGTCATGAGCTCTGGTGTGGGAGGTCCTTCTTTCTATGTGTTGCTTGTATTGCTTAATGAATAAAGAAACTGCCTTGACCTGATAGGGGCAGAACTTAGATAGGCAGGGAAAACAGAACTGAATTCTGGGAGGAAGAAAGCAGAGTCGGGGAGACGCCATAGATCCTTTGCCTGAGACAGATGCTGATTAGAATCTTTCCCAGTAAGCCACCGCCACATGGCGATACACAGATTAATAGAAATGGGTTAAATCAAGATGTGAGAGCCAATAAGAGGCTAGAGATAATGGGCCAAACAGTAATTTAATTAATACAATTTCTGTGTGGTTATTTCTGGGCTAAGCTAGCCGGGTGGCCCTCCCCCTTACAACAGAGCTCCTCTTTGGGAGAGAAGCCTCCACCACAACAGCCAGTGGAGAAACTCAAGAGCTGCCAGGACCCGAGAGAAGCAACTGGCCTTCTTATTCCACTGCACCAAGTCCTGTAGGCCCAAGTGGTGGCCCTGATGGCCAGCTAGCAGCCTCATTAAGATGGGTGACGGTAACAGTAAGCAGGGGAGCACAGTGGCCTCTGCATCTGACAGGAACCCCAAAGTGGCTGGCTGCAGGTGTTGTGGTCATAAGGATAATGGCGAAGAATTACAGGGCTGATGACATAGGATAATGCAAATGTAAGAAACAGACAAACACCAACCTAGCTCTATGGACAGAGTGAAGCCACTAAGACCAACAATCAAAGAGTAATGAAGAAGAGAGCAGAGGGCCTGCCAGGTTTTGGCCAGGATGGTGACAGCCAAAGAAGAGCATAAAAGCGGTGACAGTGACAGGCTACATAAGGCAGAGAAGGGCCATGAGGGGGGAGGTGTCCCAGCAGGTAGCAGGCGCTCAAACTTTGAGCATAAGTAGGTTCTGTTGGAGAGCCCACAGGTTCGGGATTGGGGATGGCCGGACGGTACCACAAAGCAATACCCAGGGAGAGAGTAGCAGGGTTGGGGAACAGTGTGGTGGCTAAAAGGACAGAACTGGCCAGACGAAGACGCATGAAGAAGTCTGACAGACTAAGGCATGTGGGTGAGCAGAGCAGACCTGCTCCATGGGGTGGGGCTGGAAGGAAGGGGCGGGGGGGGGAGGATCACCTGAAGATGCGGTAGGGGGTAGTGAGGTCAAAGCTGCGCCGGTCTACTTCCTTCACATTGCCCACGTTCATGTCGATGAAGGTGATACCAATGCCCAGATGGAACTCCTGATGGACGGGTGCGAAGGGAGGAAGGCAAGGCTGAGAGCAGGGCTTAAGGTACAGCACGGGGAGTTGGGGAAGGTGGTTCCTAGGGACTAGAAAGAGACTAGGAAGGAGAAAGGAATCTGAGCAGGGATGGAAGCCTGGGCTAGAACAACTGAGGCGAGGGTGGTGGCTCAGGAGCTGCATGGAGATGAGGCGCAGACAGACAAGAGGGAAGACTGCATGGAGATGAGGCGCAGACAGACAAGAGGGAAGACTGCATGGAGATGAGGCGCAGATAGACAAGAGGGAAGAAGGGGCATGCAGGCCCAGTGCAGGAAAGGCTGGATGGGAAAGTAGTGAAGTTGGGCTCTAGCAAGACCAGGGAGGGACCAGGTGAACAGGAGAGGGGCAGGGAAGGGGACCGTGGTGAGCAGGGGGAGCCCAGTGGCTTGGTAGAGTCCTTCGTACCTCCAGATTCTTATAGAGTTGTACTTTGTCCCCAACCACAGCCACATAAAGCTTATTCTTAAAGCCTCGTAGCTCCAGGCTGCCAGTGCGGTCAGGCTGCTCAGTGCCTCGAACTCCCAACATAGAAGCACTGGAGAGCCGAACACAGGCTCGCTGCTCAGCCACCGCCTGCTGCAAAGCCTGCATCCACTCATTCCGCTCCACTGCAAAAGGGAGAAAGTGACATTTGAACTCAGTTGACAGGGATCCCTGGCTATAGGCTCTTCAAAGATCACCTCGCTAGAAAGCCCACTGGTTTGGTCTGTCACTTTGTCTGGCTTACACCGGGCGAGTCAGCACAACTGTTAGAGCCTGCATCTCTGCGCATGCTGATGTGTAGCTCTGTGCAGCTAGGGCATGTCAGGGAAGGATTCCTCCTTCCTTCTCCTCCCCCAAACCACACAGGGACAATGCCTCCCTGGGTCTGACTTATTAGGGAGCAGACATACATTGTTCCCTTCCCACTCTGCACAACGTGACCAAACTTCCAGTCCTACACACAGGCACACACACTTCTAAACTCCCACCACACACACAGACACACACGCACATACAGACACACACATACACTCCTAAACTCCCCCCCCACAGACACGCACACATACGCACAGACACACACACGCACATAGACACACACATACACTCCTAAACTCCCCCCCACAGACACACACACACACACATGTACATACAAACACTCACATACATTCCTAAACTCCCCCCCACAGACACACACGCACAGACACACATGCACATAGACACACACATACACTCCTAAACTCCCACCACACACACATTCACACAGACACACACACACGCACAGACACACACACGCACATAGAGACACAATACACTCCTAAACTCCCACCATCGCTCTCTGCCCGGAAGGCAAAGGTTCGATTGTTGGTGATCACTTCAAACTTCTGGTCTCCAATAGCAGCTACTCGGCAGATGCAGGCTACAGGGACGAAGCGCTTAGAGTAGGCATCCTGGGGGAGAGAAGAGCTGCATTCAGAGTGGGAACCCTAGAGCCCCCTGCTCAACTCCACTGAAATGACGGCTATAAGCCTATCTTCTGCAGCTGGCCAGCAGTCACTACCTTCAGCCAGTCCACAGACTAAGGACTAGGCCTGAAGTAATAGCAGGGTTCAGCCTAGGCCTGGGCAGGAGCAAGGGTCAAGCGAGGGAGCGATGGCGCCCTCACCTTGTTACTGTCGAAGTATCGCAGGTAGTCAGCGTCCAGTCTCACCCATCGCTTCTGATAGATATAAGACCTGGACAGGCAGAGGCAGGGTCAGCAAAGACCGGGAATGAGGAGGAAGTCACCATTATACCCAGGCCCCCTTTCCTAGCACCTAGATCATCCATTGGTCACCAATGGTTAACGTGCGTGCGGAAGGAAAATTTCTCAATCTTGGACCCCTCTGATTTTTGGACTCATGGTACCAATATCCTGGGGCATGCCTTGCCCCCACGCAGACACGAGAAGGTGCAGGCAGGCCTCACTCACCCCTGTGGTGGGTTCTTGTCCAGCCAGCCAGCCTTGATGACTGGTGTGATGGGGGTGGAGCCCCCAGGCAGCTCATCCATGAGGTGTGGTGGGAAGTCAGGGGGCAGGCTGCGTAAGGGGTTCAGGCCACTGGTGGGCCCGTCACTAGGACAAGAGAAGGGAAGGGCAGCAAGGCTGAGGGCTCCCTAAGGCTAGAGCTGTGATAGGCGGGCAGGCTAAGGGGCTTTGGGAAAGAGGGCATCTGAATGGGAGGATACTCACTTGGGGATATCCTCATAGGCATGGTCATCCTCATCTTCGGCATCATCCCCAGACAGCTCCTCTCCCTCGCTCAGCAGACTAGCCACCCTCACAGCCCGTGGGACTCGGCTTGGCAAGGGCTCCTCCTGGCCCCCCCAGGACCACTCAGTGTCACGTTTTCCCTCAAACCCTGATCACACCCCTTGGCTGCCACACCACTGTCTACTCCATCCTCAGCCCACAACTCAGCACTTTTACTTCTGTTTCCTTCTGTTTCTGCACCCCTCCCCCCACCCAGCAGCCGAGACCACACAGAGACCAGGGGACAGGGTCAGGAGGACTGGTGGCAAACACTGATCTAGGACACAGAGCTACAGAGTCCAGAGTTAGAGAGACACAATATACATTCAAGAGAAAGGGGACATGAGGACACAAAAAAGACACAAACAGCAACAGACCACACACACCCAGCCACAGCAACCCAAGCCTGGAATAGAAGTTGCAGACCCCAGGATGAGGTTCTGGGGCGGACTCCTATATGGTGAGACCGTAAATTGGGGGGCGGGGGGAGTGGCCTCTCTGCTAGGAGAGGAGATCCTAGGGTATCTAAGGCCAATGAGCTGCCAGCCCGCCCTCCCTCCACAACACAGGCAATCAGTGCAACCCCAACCACTTGCCCTGCCTACCTTGGTCATCACACTGGCTGGGGCCCTGGGCCCCTCCTCTGGGACATCGTCATAGTCAGAGTCGTCTGGTAAAAAAGGGGTGAGGGGGAGGCTCAGAAGCCAGGAGCTTGACCTCCTCTAAGAGGCACAAGGGCTTGGTTTTACAAAGGCCACTCCTAGACTGGGAGAGACTCCCACCCCTACCCAGGCCTGACTTTCAAAAGACAGGCACAGGGGACAGGAAGTGCTATTTATACTGAAGGGAAGGAAGGGCCACCACAGGAGGCTGACCAGGCAGCAAACTCTGGAGTGGGGACTGTCCAAACAAGGCCTATAAGGCAACAAGAATCAAGACAAGCCAAGGGTGGCAGCCTCAACTCCAGCAGCACTCGGACTGGGAACTTCACTACCCCAAGGGTCAGCCATGCTCATACTTGGCAAGCAGAAGACAGGGTGGAGAGAAAGAGAATGCTATTTGGGCCTCCCCCAGGGGACTCCTGGCCACCGGGCAGAGAGGGAGCATGCCCACTGCATACTCTCCAGGACTGAGCCCCGGAGGCCACCCAGAGCCCAGCCGTCCTGTGGCACTCACCAAACTCAGGGAGTAGGCGAGGAGGTTTGGGAGGGATCTCAGGAGGACAGGGAGGCCCCTGGGGAAAGGCAGGCAGGAGCGTGGGCAGGGTCTCTTCTCGTTGGGGATGGGGTGGCACTGGTGGCAGCAATAACTCCTCCTTAGAGGGAAGGCTGAGAACAGAACCAAGTTGGGTGTCAGTATGCAACAGCCAGGGCTCTGATCACTGAATCCTGTCCACCTGGACAAACACCTTCCCTACCCAGACTCCAACCTGCCTCGCACGGCCTCAATCATGTTCATTCGGCAGCATCTCGGGCCCAAACGCACTGGTCGCCCAGCCCCAGTGCTCCAGCTTTTGGCCATGTTCCCATGGGACCTCCATGTTGACAGAAAAGACCAGAACAGGGTGGAGAAGGCTACTAATGGGAGGTAAGTCTTGCCATGTAGCATGGAGGTACAGAGCATTTGCTGGCAAAGAGAGGATGGGATTGAAACAGGCATCGAGCCCAGGACTGCAGACACAGGCCAGTCTCAGAAAATGATTCCTGAGGCCACAGTTCTGGTCTCTGGACCAAACCTTCGCCTTTGTATGTAGACATTCAGAAAATCACTATTTCCCAGTGAACTCAGATCCTGCCAGAGCTCTTCCTCCACTGCTTCCTTCTCTGCTGCCCTCTTCCAGAGCCTGTTCAGACACCCTGTGCTTTCCCGCCATAGTTGTCCTGTTCTCCCAGCCTGGAGATGCATGACTCCTGAAGGGCTTTGTCATCTGACACACGGCTTTGAACCCCACCTTGGTGTCTTCATTTTTGTGCATCCTGGGCTAAGTGTCTAACCGCTCAGGGTCTGGGTTTCCTTTTCTGTGAAGTAGGAGCCGTTTTCACAGGCAGAGGGGAGGATGAGCAATGACAGGGTGGGTCACATATAACACGCAGGATCCCCGGTGCCCAGGTGGCCCCGCCCCATCAGCTATCCCTGTCCACATCTGCCAAGGGCTAAGGAGGGGCATCAAAGTGAGCAGCTTTCTCTCAAACCCGGATTACTTTTGGCCTGGTCTGTTCTCCAGTGTTCCCAGCAGCAGGTAGCAGCATGTGACCATGTAAGCCCAAGGAGGTCTGGGAGGATATGACCATTGTCCCCCTCGCTGCTCCTTGCCTCTGAGCCACTTCTCCCCAGTCACCGTTTTGTTTCCCTAACCCTGCTCTTCTCCCCTGTACATGAAATCATTACAAATAATATTCTTCAAAGTCTATCCCTCCTGCCAACGACGTGTTAGTGTCCAAGCTAACAGAGTCCCAGCTCGACTGACTCTACATGCTTCTTAGAATGCACTGCTTCCATACAGCCATGCAGATGGCGGGGGCGTGACTTCCCTGTGGAGTCATGACCTGCATGAGGTGGCACAGCAGCCCAGTTATCCACATAGCACTGCCGTGGCAACAGTGGCCTGGATAGAAACTGCAGGCATACCAGGAGAAATCGTCAGCAAGCCCCACCTCTGGTGTACTGGTTCCTAAGTGTGCTGACCTGCAACTGAGAACACCCGCACTTGTGGGGCCCCCAAAAGGCGCACGAGCCCCTTGGGACAAGAACTTTCTAAGCTAGGCTGGCTCCCTGGGAGTCACCTGCCCACTCTGGTTCTCTCAGTCTCTCACCTCTGAGCTGTCAATTGCAAAGGTCACAAAGAATGGCTACTACACAGCTGTGTGGACTGTGTCGTGACCCCTGTTGCCACCCTGTTAGCAAGCTGTTCTCTATACCCTGTCTACCTCTCTGGGAACTGTTACTGAGGGAGGTGGTACTGAGAGTATGATGTCCCTTGTGGGCACTGCACCAGGCTGTCTCCCCAAGCTGACCCTGAGACTCATTACAGAAGGGAAACATCGGACTCAAGATCCCCACAGCCGAGTGAAGCGCTTGGCTGAGTGGGCAGCAAGAGCTAGAGAGTGGGTGGTGAACAGCAGGACCAATCGTTCTGGCTGTAAGGGAAGAAAATGAATGATTAAATAATGACTAAACATCCGAATGCAAACATGCCCAGCAGCTTGGCCTGGTGCCTGGTCCCGGGGATCAATGCCATGGCCTTAGACTTCTGGATGTGCAAGTCAACCCAGCACACAGCTGCTTCCAGAGCAGGAAGAAGGGGCTGTGGAGGCCGTGCTCAGAGACCAGCTGAGAGCAGAATGTGAACCATGGGGAAGTGGGGAATTCCTATTCTCCATGGCCCAACAAGCCTAAGTGGGCCTGGCTCCCTATTGCCCGTTTCCTCCCTTGAGGAGCTCCTCCTCCTCCAGGACCAGGCAAGCACAAACCCTCCTAGCCTTGTCTACCTCCACCACTGTCCTGAGGCTCACCACCTGCAGGTGCCCTCTATCTTTATCATCTGTCCCAGGAGGGGAGACAACGGGGCCTCTCCTAACACCTGCAGCAAGAAACCTCTATGAGAGCCAGACTGCCTGGCCCAGGGCACCCAGTACTGCTGAGTCAGGACCAGGAAAGGAGAAGTAAGGTCAGAAAGGCACAGCTTGTGGGAAATCCCCAGGGGAGGGGAGTAGTATCCCCTACCGAGAACCGAGCCTGGGGGAGCACCCCTGGGTGTCTGCTCCTCACAAACAGTCCCAGGCTGTTCTGTTCTCCAGTCCAGTGTTGCTCTGGCCTCAGCCCAGCCCAGATCACTAGCCCAGAGCAGGCCTCTGCTCACCCTGTTCCTTCTCCTTTGACTTCTACCCCAACTCCCAACCCAGGGGAAATACCCTCTGTACCTCAAAATGCAGTCCACAGGCCCTAGCAGGGCAAGGCTGTACCCTGCTTTGCTGTCCCTCAGTCCTTTCTCTGGCCAAGGTGCAGTTCTAATGTTTATGCCATTCACAATAAGACTGGGCACCTGGGACCGGGGGGACCCACCTCAGCCGGGCTCCTGAGCCCAAGAAGTCTGACCTTACAGATCACAGGAAATATCATGGGATCTTGTACCCAGAACTGGGGGACATATGAGGGCCCTAAGTCTAAATGGGGAAGATCGGAGTGACCCCGACACTGACGGTGCGGCTCTACCAGAGGACAGCAGGTGTGAACGGAGTCTGTCTGGACACACTGAGAATTGTGCCTGCTCCACTTTGGAGGCAGACAAATATGGGTTTGAGTTCCAGAGCTCAGTCATGACCTCTAAGCCTCAGTTTCCCCAACTCTGGCTAGCCTGTAAGCTCACCCATGCTGCTCTCACATGTTACGGCACAGTAGCCTTCTCCCCAAGCGCCCTGTGCTCCCCTCTCAATCCTTCCGTCTATATCCTCCTCCAGCCAGAGAAACCAAGGCTCAATCTGAGGACAGGAGGACTGCAGAGAGGAGCAGCCTAAATGTCAAGCTGACTTTGGACTAAGTCCCCACTCCCTACCCAGTCACTCTCCAGCCCTCTATAAAAAGCTAATCTGAAGTCTATAAATATTTATTTATTTACCTATAAATTGTATGCATATGCATGTTTGTGTATAGGTATATGCACCCGAGTGCCAGAGGATACTCTGGAGCTGGAGTTGCAGGTGAACCACCCAATGTGGGAACTGTGAACGGGTCTTCTACAAGAGCAGTTTGCATTCTTAACTTCTGGGCCATCTCTACAATCCCAAGCTGCAGTCTATAAACATATACTTCAAAGCCTTTACATAAAGCGCTCCTTTCACCTCGAACACCTGTCCCTGTCTAGCTAAACTCCTACTTTCTTAAAAGGCATACACCCACATCCTCTGACCCTACTGCGGGCTTTCCCTCATGCCTCAGGCTTCTTAGGGACTTCCTCAGGGCTCCCCCACACTCCATAGTATTTCTTTATTTTTAAGATTTACTTATCTAAATTTATGTTTGAGTGTGTATACAAGTGCACTGCCTGCATGCAGATGCCCACAGATATCAGAAAAGGCACCAGACCCCCTGGCACTGACGTTTCAAATGGCTTGTGAGCTACCATGTAGGCCCTAGGAATTGAACCAAGTTCTCTGGGCGGGCAGCCAGTGCTTTTAACTGCGGAGACACCTTTCCAGACCACCTCCATACTTCTGATCATCCTGCATGGCTATATCCTTCAGTGTTTGGTTCACTGAGAAACCTCAGAGGACAAAGACCCAGGCTACGTTCCATCCCAGAGTCAGAACCATCCCCCTAAAATGTTACACGGGCCTTAAAGGGACCCACGACACTTCTAGGACTCTCACCAGCACAGCTGCCAAAGGAGGCCAGGCCCAATGATCTGGATCAGTCTGTGCTGGTGTCCCCTTCCAGTGGTAAACTTTCCCAGTGCCCACTTCCTCCTCAGCAGCTGGGCCCTGGTCCTGCACCCCTTGCTTCCTTCATGCTGCTTCTGTCCTTCCTCCTCCACCTTAGCGCTGCTGCTGCTGCTGCTGCTGCTGCTGCTGCTGCACAGCCCTGGCTCTGTCCTCCTCACTTCTGCCCAGGCCACCAAGGCTCCCTTTGCTAGGACAGAGGCCTGCAGCCTATGCGTCATTGAACACAAAGGGACCACACTGAGCAAACCCCCTGCCAGCATGCTGCTCTGGAAAGGCCGCAGCCCCCATCCACCCTTCAATAGCACCCAATTAGAAGTCAGCACACGACCAAGGCCCCACAGCCCAGGGCACTTCTTCCTGGATGGGGGGTGGGGAGGAGGGGTGCTCCCTTGCTAAGTACCACTATGGGCTAGGCTTCTGCTGGGGCTTTCTACATGGAATGACCACAAACCATCGACTCCCTTGTGCTTAAAACACACTGCTCCCTCCAGGAAGCCCATCCAAACATTCTTCCTCCACAGGGCCTCCACACCACTCCACTGCCTGACCCCTGCTGAGCTGCCCCAGAGACCAGTCCTGCTGTGGCAGACAGGAGGCAGGTGGCATCTATCTGCCAGTCTGCTCTGTGAGCCTCCTGGGTCTGGACCTACTTTCTCCCTGGGGACAAGAACAGCTTAGCCCTTGGTGAGCTTTCAGACAGGACCCTCTCCCACCCCTTCTGGTACCCAGTCCAAAGTAGAGGCCATTCTGTGCCCCTAGTGACCCGAGGGGTGCTGGGTTCATTAGGAATTCCTCGTAATTGGAAGGAGGGGAGGTCAACCTCATACTCATCATGTACCCACCAATTAACAACAACCCTGGCAAGCAGGGAAGGGACCACACAACTGAAGAGCCAGCCCTTTGCAGGTAGGTCCCTGTCACCTTGGGCTGGGGGTAAGGGGTTTAGACACACAGCAGTCTTGAATTTGACAGTGCAACAAGCTAACTTAAATCTCCCCATGCAAATTTCTTGATGGCACAGGGAAACTGGAAATTAATGACAGAATAGAATGGGTGAGTACCAGAGGCTCAAAGAGCTGAGACTCCCCCCCTACACACACACACACACACACACACACACACACACACCCCAGTTGGTGTGGCAGTCTGACAAAGGACCAGAAAACAGGTACTGAGGTCCCTAGTGGACCTAGGAGAGGCTGATGGGCAGACACCAACCTGGAAAACCCAGAGACAAGAAGGAGGAAGGTTAGAAAAGGGCAGTAAAAAAAATTGGAGCGGTGGAGAAAGTAGAAGAAAATTCTGAGTCAAGGGGCAACAGAGAACCCTGGAGAAGCAGCTCAGAAAGTGACAGACAGACAAAGAGGGGCTCTTGTCCTCCCAGCCCTCCCACCCACCCAACATTCTAGCCAGGGCTGCCCCTCACTTACCCTCAGAGGCCTGCTGAATCCTGGGCCTAAGAACTCCTGGGACTCCAGCCAGGTGAACCAGAACCTGCCAAGGTGGCCTGTGTCTGCCCTGGAAGCCTATGTGAGCTTGGGCTGGTCTTGCGGCTGGAGTCCCTATTGCCAACTGTGTCTGTGCCCTGCTCCCTTGGAGGTGGTGAGCCCCAGGTGTGTTTTTGCACACCTGGTGGTGTCTCTGAATTGTGTAAATCACTTTTCTAGGTGTATGTGTGTTTCTGAATATAATCATAAAACTGTTGAGAGAGAGACTGTGTGTGTGCGTGTGTGTGTGTGTGTGTGTGTGTGTGTGTGTGTGTGTGTGTGTTTGTGTGCGTGTCCGTCCAGTCCTAGTCTTTGCTTCCTGCTCTCCGGCTCTCCTATCCCCACCCCCTTCAGCCTGGGCCAACACACTTCCTGAAAACACTAAAGAGAAAAGTTACCCATAATCCCCTGGGGCAGAGACTTCCTCCCCGCCCCTCAAGCCACACCAGTTACCATCCAAACTAAAATAGGACAAGTAGCCCAGTCTGTTGGTCCCCTGAGACCTCACTGGGTGGATGTCCAGGAAGCCCTGATTCTGGTTAGCCCTTAGACTGGATTTCCAGTCCCCACCCGCTGAAGGGCTCCCAAGAGACTGCAAAATAGGCTCTGGGAAGGGAACAGTTTCTGCCCCAGCAACAGGTGATCAGCCTCCACAAAAGCCAAGGATTGGCTGGGCTGCAAGGCATTCAAAGTACAGAAAGGAAACCTTTCAAAGTATGACTACAGCAGGTAGCTGTCCACTCTGAGCAAGTACTTCCTTTCCCGCAAATATCTCAAGGCTTCCAAGTGCCAGAGGAGGAAGCCGACAGCCATAGAGAGCTGGAAGGGGCTGTGTGGAATGACTCTGGGACCCTTGATCAGAAATGATTCCTCTGTGACCCAGAGAAGTCAGTCTGAGGGTTTTGTCTCTGACACCTGAGTGGACAGGGTCAGAGCCAGGAGGCAGGTCTGAATGTTGGTGCCCCTCCAGGGCTGGGTGTCTTTGGGCCCAGACCCCATGTAGTTCATGGCTACCGGCTGAAATACCAGACTATATGCAGAGGTGAGGTGGGGCCTCACGGGCCAGGCAGAAAGGAGGGAGTCCCACCCTTGCTTGTTTTCTGGTTTGCTCTCACACCCTTGTCTGTGGCCTTGGGTGTGATAACAGGGATTAGGGAGGAGGACTGGAGTGGTGAGCTCAGGGCCAGTACGGCTGAGAGCTGCTCACTCCACCTCCAGGCATCCAAGCTCAGCTCCTGGCAGCACTGACCTTTCACCTCCAAAGGGCCTAGTAGATCCCCAACCTTGCCAGAGGTTGAGAATTCAACAGTGAAGGAATCTGACAAAGATCCCAGGGTTCTGGAGAGCTGACTTTCTAGCAGGCCCAGGCTCTTGGCAGCATACACATGTGCACAGTGACTCAGACTTGACAGTACACAAACAATAAATGTGCCAATTCACTTACCCGAACAGCGTCTGCACACTATTAACACAGCCCAGCACTGTACCACCATAGCAGCAGTATCCATGGGTACATGTATGTGTATTCTCAGGCCTGATGGGCCTGCTACCACTGAAACGGACAGCCCCCTGCACCCCTGTACCTATTAGAATCAAGCATGGCTACAGATCCAACATAAATATGTAAGTACACAGACATGCTACCACTCCAAAAGTTGGCCAGATGTGTGTATGTACACCTATACATGTGGTGTACAAACAGGAGGACAGACAAAACACCCACACCACACATAAAATAAATTTTTTTAAAAAACCTAAAGACTGTGTATACCCATGAGCTGAGGGCTGCCGATGCCCATGACTCCTAATGTTACATCCCCAGAGCACAAGGCGCCTGGACTGGCGCCGCTCTGTGGTAAGGAATCGCCCCAAACTGGGGGGACCGAACCATGGTTCCACATCCATGGATTCAATAAACTGCAGAACAAATTATGTGAAGCAAACCCATCTGAATACATGTAGTTTTTCCTCGTCCCTATTCCCTATGCAACCCAGTATGATAGTCATCCGCACAGCATTCATGGTGTATTTGGCACTGTGAGTAACGTCCAGATGCTTTGCAGTACAAGAAATGGGGCTGGAGATAAGGGTCAATGTGGAGCACTTGCCTAGCATGTGCATGGCCCCAAGTTTGAGCTCTAAAATATAGAATAACAAAAACCAAAACAAAGCAAAAAAACATGGAGGATGCACACAAGTTCCTTGCAAGTACTACACCATTCTATGATCCTCCTACCCCGTGCCTACTGAGGGGCCAGATGTTTTACACAGAGGCCTTAACTTCCCCATATGTTGGGCCAAGTACCTATGTTCAGATTGTAGCTCTAAGAATAGGGCCTTGTATCCTGGAGCCCTGGGCTGTGGATATGATTTTTATTCTACCCTGCAAGTTCCCTGAAAAGATGGGGCTGGAGAGATGGCTCAGTGGTTAAGAGCACTGCCTGCTCTTCCAAAGGTCCTGAGTTCAATTCCCAGCAACCACATGGTGGCTCCCAACCATCTGTAATGAGGTCTGGTGCCTTCCTCTGGTCTGCAGGCATACATGCAGGCAGAATATTGTATACATAATAAATACATTTAAAAAAAGTTTCAGGAGAACCACGTAAGGCCAGTTCAGATAGGTCATCAGGTCCCAAGAACCCATCGTTGCTTTTCCTGATTTGCTTGCACCATGATCTATAAAGCTAAAATCTTATCCCAGATGAATTCTTCCCATCAGCCTCTTCTGAAGGCCTCTCCATTCCCAAAACATCTCCATAGGGTGGCCCTGCTTGGGGAGAAGGAAGGAGAGAAGGGGTGTGGAGTGGTGAGTTTAGGGTACTCTGAATTTCAACAACTCCCTCTGTGGCGCTCTCTCAAATAAATGGTTCACCTGCATGCAGAAGGATGGCCACTAGAGGGTGCAGTATCACCAAGAACCATGAATTTCTAAACCATGAACTCTCTATTGTCCATCAATTAAATCTGATCATAACCTTAAATCTGGCTTGGCCCAGAAGGTCCCTTGACAAAATGCTCCTCTCTAGATGGAGAGCACCTCACAGACATTCACCGCTTCCCTCCAGGCCCTAAGCCTCAGTCACCCTGCTCAAAATCAGAACACAACGCCCACCTTCCATAGAAGGCTTGCTGAAGGGATCAACAGAATCCCCCAACAGTGTCCAGCAGCGATAAGGGCAAGAGACGTCGCTCAGAACATCCTTTCAAAAAATCCAACAGAATTCAAAATGTCGGAATGTCATTAGCCCAAAACATACAGCAGCAACCCTGTCTTTAGAGACTGGCAGTGGCACCAAGCAAACAGCTGGAAGGAAGAATAAGCTGAATGTCCATGGAAAGAGGAAAAAGCTCAGGAAAACAGGGCGTAGAGGAGCCAGGGAGAGGAGAAGGAATTCTGAAGAGGGAGAGCAAGCTGAGGCTCAGAGAGGTCCTGGGATTTGGTGAGAGTTTTCTTTCTTTCTTTTTTTTTTTTTTATTATGTATACAATATTCTGTCTGTGTGTATGCCTGCAGGCCAGAAGAGGGCACCAGACCTCATTACAGATGGTTGGGAGCCACCATGTGATTGCTGGGAATTGAACTCAGGACCTTTGGAAGAGCAGGCAATGCTCTTAACCACTGAGCCATCTCTCCAGCCCTTGGTGAGAGTTTTCAAGCACAGCATGGGTGGGAAGAGGAGTTTGACGGACAGAAGCACACCCCACCCCACATCTGAGCATCACCCCAGGCTTCAGCGTTCTCCACACATCACCTCCCAGTGCCAGGGTACACCCTGATCCCAGGCCAGGTGACCCAATGAACTCAGATGCCTCCCAAACTGTTTTCTGTTACTGGGCCAACCTCGGTGGTGGTGGCACCACCCACTGGTTGGGATAGACACCTGGGGGCCACTGTGGCTCCGCTACCCGCTCTGCACATATCCTTAAGTCCTGGCCATCCTCGGGCCCACACCTCAGCCCTCTCTGCCCGGCTCCCTGCTCCCCAAGCTTGTGTCCCGCTAGCAGTCAGTCATTCCTCCAGCCCTGGTTCCTTCCACCCACCAGCAGTGATGGCACGCACCTGGCCTGTGGGTAGGGGGGTCCGGTACGAGGCGGTACAGGAGGAACACGCAGTTCTGCCGAGTGCCGCTTGGCAGGCAGTGGCGGCAGCGCAGGGTCCGGGGAAGCTGTGGATGGCGGAGTGAAGCAGGCAGGTGGGAGGCAGCTCCTTCGGGGCGGAATAGGTGGAGCAGCAGGTAGCCCCTCATCTCCTCCAGCTGTGGGCGGCGGTTCAGGTGGAGTGATGGGCACAGGTGGTGAACGAAAGATGTGTCGCTTCATGGGCACAGGCCGAGGGGCAGGGCGAGGCACAGGGGCCGGTGGTGCACGGGCACGGAGCAGACCAGCCAGGATACGGCGGCGGTGGCCAGGGAGGTGCATGCCCATGTCCAACAGGCTGGTGTCACTGAGGCCTTGGCATTCGGTGGCCCACACCAGTCCATGCTTCTCAAAGAGCGCCGTGTACTGCTCCAGGTGTAACGCCCGAAGCCACTCGGCTACCGACAGAGACGCATCGCTGCTCTCTGCCATGGCTTCTGGCAGCAGAGGCCCAGGGCCAGGCTCAGACCTGAAATAAGAGGTCACAGGTGAGGAGCACAGCAAGCCGGGAGCCATGGCCAGCAATGTTCCTCTGTGAGCTTCCATGCTGTGCCAGCCATGATTCTGAATGTCATAATCTCAGATACAGAATTCCAAAAGACCAAAATCTAAAGCCCTAAATTCCAGAAACTGCAATCCTCAAAGATGAAAGCCTTGAATGCTGGAATCTGAAATCCCCAGACCCCACTCATGCCATGAACTCAAATTCTGTTCTTATGTTGTTGGTGGCTCTGGTGTTTGAGACAGGGCTTTGCTATGAGCCTCTATGGCTCTGACCTTGAATGAGCCTAAGCTCACTGTGTAGCCCAGGTTAGCCTGAAGCCTAAATCAATCCTCCTGTCTCAGCTTTCTGAGTACTGGGATTATAGGTATGCACCACCATATCCAAGTTGAGTTCTATTCTGGCCCATCTACCCTGTGCCCATTTACCACGCAAAGCTGAGCATTGCCAGGCCTGACTGAATATCCCGGGTCTCCACCTCTGAGGGTCCCTGTGCCCCTAGCCTCTAGCTCAAGGTTTCTTAGCATATCATGTCCTCTATAGCCGTCACACCCCCAACCTACAGCTTCAACTACTGCTGGAAACGACACCTTAGGACTGGGCAAACCACTCCATCCCCACTCATCTCTGCAAGACTACAGGGTCCAATCCCTCTGAGACACCTATCCCCAGGGGAGGGCCAGGTCTGGAGGCTCAGTGAGTGTGTAGGGCCTCTCAGCATACTCCATGTCCCTTAAGAAAAGCTCCTGAGGGGAAAAAGCCCAAATCACACAGCCTCTGCATCCTGGCCTTCTGTGCAATATCCGCCCCTGCCACCGAGGCAGAGAGGGAGAAGAACAGTCATTTGTTCATGTATGACTCGGTCATCAAAACAGCCTAACACTAGACAATGGGAACCCCACGTACACACCAAGAACTCAAGAGTCCAAGGAAGAGAGACAGAGGCGACGAACAGATGCAAGGGGCAGAGCCACCTGGTCACCTCACAGCATGGATGAGGTGACAGTAATATCCAGCACTGAGCCTACTTAATAGACTGATATTCCTTAAACAAACCTCATATAATCACAAAATAATAGAAAGTTCCAATTACAGGGGCCGGAGACATGGCTCAAAGGTTACCAGCAGCCATGTTGGAGGGCTTACAACCACCTCTAGTTCCAGGGAATCTCATGTCTTTGGCTTCTGAAGGTGCTTGCATACATGTGGGGCACATGCTAGCAAGCAGGAATGCACACATATAGACATAAATCAAAATAAAGCCTTGAAAACAATTCCCATTACAGTCAGGGACAAGACAGAGATGTCCACTTAAGTACTGTGTTTATTATCACGTTGCTCCGAGAGTTCTAGGCGTCACAGACAAGCAAGAGGCAGCTGGATGTCAGCCAGGGCTACAAAGAGAAACCCTGTCTTGAAAAAAAAGAAAAAAAGAAAGAAAGAAATTTGAAAAGAATCAAGACAGATAAACTATCCATAGTTACCAATATGAATTTTGATATGGGAACCCAAGCAGCTTAACTGAGTCACTGTTATTAATACTAATAGAAGAATTCAGTATAATCACTGGGTTCAAAGTTAATATAACAAAAACCAATAGTTCTGTGCGGTAATCAGGTAGGAACCAGGATGAAAGTACTCACAATAGTCTCACAGAACAGAAAAAAAAAACAAGAATAAACATGAGAAATGTGTACACCTTGGAGTACGAAGCTTGGGGCCGGGGGCTGGGCTGATCCCCAGTGAGAGGAAGATGACAGCGAGGAACAGAAGGGTATGGTAAGGGTTGAAAATTTTCTCACACAAGAGAAGAAGGTAGGCAGGGAGGTAGAAAACCTACATGAATAAAAGTCTGAGGTGTTAATGAGGGATTTTTAAAAAGGCCTAGATGTGGGGCTGGAGAAGCTGTTTGGTGGTTAAGAGTATTGGCTGCTATTCCAACGGACCCAGGTTTGATTCCCAGCACCTACATGGTGGTTCACAGTGGTCTGTAACTCCAGTCCCTGGAAATCCAATAGCGTTTTCTGGCCTTTTCAAATGCACATAGGCACACATTCAGTGCACAGACAAACATGCAAACAAAGCACCCACACACAAATAAAATGACCTGTACAAATAAGAAGACATAAGTCCTGAACAGGTGGAATCACAAAAGGATTAATTCTCTCGTCTCAAACTCACATGACCTTGAACTTCAGATCATCTTCCTCCAGCTCCCAGTTACAGGCATGCACCATCACACCCCACCATGCGGCACTGAGTATTGAACCTAGAGTTTTACGCACATGAATTAAGCACTCTATCCACTCAGCCACATCCCCAGTCACTCCCTACAACTTTTTCCAGTCTGTCTTTGTCGTTAAATGTCATGTGACAGTAAATAGAAACTAAGGAACTCTGCATGGCAGAACCCATTATAAACAGAGTGGGAGATATGACACCACCCAGGAGGTGTGTCCTACCCCGTACTTCTAAAAGCGGAGACACCTAAACATAGGGCATTGGCTGTCGTCCCAGCCCTCAGGAGCAGTGTTCCTTCATTTGAAGCCAACCTGGGCTACTTGAAATTAACTGTATTACACATGACAGAGAGAGAGAGAGCGCGCACGCAAGTGGGCAAGTGAACACACAAATGTGAGCACATTTTTTAGTTTCTTTGTCAGCCTGACACAAGGTAGAGCCACTAGGAAAAGGGATGTCAGTGGAGGAGCCGCCTCCATCAGACCGGCCTGTGGGCAAGTCTGTAGGGCATTTTCTTGATTAACGATGGATGTGAGCCATGCCACTCCAGACTGCAGAGCAGGTGGTGCTGGGTTCTACTAGAAAGCAGGCTGAGCAAGCCATGAGAAGCAAGCCAGTAATCAGCTCTCCTCCAAGGCTTCTGCACCAGTTGCTGCCTTGAGTTCCTGCCCTGACTTCCCATAGTGATGTAAGCTGTGAGATAAAACAGACCCTTGATTCCCCAAGATGTTCTTGGTCATGGTGTTTATTACAGCAATAGGCACCAAACTAAGAGAGAGAATTATGGGGGTGGTGGGGAATAATCTGAACAGAGAAGTCCAGAGGAAGGAAAACACACACAGCCTTTAAACACAGGACAAGGAACTCAATAGAATACAAAAGTCAAACAGTGCCTTCCATCCATCACACTGCCAATACAAACACCCTGAAAGTCATACCGCGGTCATAGGGTAGGGGAGAATGTCACAGTCACTAGGAGAGTCCCTCCGCTGCTGCCCTTTGACCTAGCCACACTGGGTCAAACACAAATACAGGCATTTACCCTGCAGTGTTACTGGCCGCCATCCAAAGCAACATCTATAAATGGTTATCAGCTACCAAACTGTGTGAATTACAGAAAATGGAAAGAACCAAAATGTCCGTCAGCTGGGAAATGGATGACTAAATTATGGGGTAGTCATGCAATAGAATACACAGTAGTTACGAAAAGGAGGAAGATCCTTCTACACTGGCATGAATGACTTTGTTTCATGAGCAGGAAAATGTCCAGAACAGGATTATAACATCCTGCCTTTTACAAACAAGAAAAACTAACAACAGTAACGGCAAGTTAAATGCCGGGATGAGTGAGTGTGTGCACTTGGCTAAACGCTTAGATGAGACAGAGACAGGAGACAAGGCCACACCAGAGAACTCCTCAAATGAAGGAAGTTAAGGGCTGAGGAGGCGTGAGGAAACAGGGCTAGCTCATAGGGCTAGTGTCATTTGGATGATCTTTTGGGGAATAAGAAAACAAGAATGTTGCTGGGCGGTGGTGGCGCATGTCTTAATCCCAGCACTTGGGAGGCAGAGGCAGGCGGATCTAGGCCAGCCTGGTCTACAGAGCTATTTCCAGGACAGGCTCCAAAGCTACAGAGAAACCCTGTCTTGAAAAACCTAAAAAAAAGAAAGAAAGAAAAGAAAACAAGAATGTGTTATTTTTGAAAAATTCACAAAACATATAACCTTGCATATATATTGCTCAGGCCCCTCTCTGAATCCTAGAATGGCCTTGAACACAAAACTTTAGCTTCCCTGGAAACTACCTTGGTGAGGAGGAAGAAGATTCACCTTATGTATTCTGTCACCTAATGTTTTATGTGAGTTTTAGAAGACTAGTCATTCAATAGAGAGACATTTGGAGTTCTTGGGTACAGTGGCCCTCAATCGTATAACAGTATAAAGAAGTAAAGTCTTCCAGGGTTGAACTGAAAGCAATTTCCAAACTGAAAATAGACCAGGTTCTAAAGTCTATATAAACTGAGATTAAAGATGTATATTCAACAGCTGGGGTGGTAGCACAAGGACGGGGCGGTGGTGGCGCAGCCTTTAATCCCAGCACTCAGGAGGCACAACAGGCAGATCTCTGAGTTTGAGGCCAGCCTGGGCTACAGAGCAAATTCCAGGAAAGCCAGGGCTACACAGAGAAACCCTGTCTTGAAAAACAAACAAACAAACAAAAATGTTCAATCATAAACGTAAGGTGCAGAGCAATATTATATAAGCATCTGGGCTAAAGAAAAACAAAAGCAAAGCAAACAAAGAAACATGAACACACATCTGAGTAGATAAACAAGAAGCTACATTGGGGATAAATGGCATCTGGGGAGACAGGATCCTTCTAGATCCTTCTTTTTGTGTCACAAACCCCACAAAATAAATTCTATTTCCAGAGAATGTGGGGCACTGAGTATAAAGGTGCTGAGTTCAATCACTAGGGTGGAAGGCAAGACAGACTCTTGCAAGGTGTCCTCTGACCTCCATATACATGCTGGGGCACCAGAATGTGTGTCTGCATGGTAAGCACACACACACCCACACAAATAAAATAAGCATTTAAAATGGGGAGAAGGAACCGGGAGGCAGAGGTGTACGCCTTTAATCCCACACTTGGGAGGCAGAGGCAGGTGAATCTCTCTGAGTTCAAGACCAGCCTGGTCTACAGAGCGAGTTCTAGGACAGAGAAACCCTGTCTCAGGAGAAAAAAAAATCAAATAAAAGAGGGAGAGGGCTATTATCATCATTAAGAGCATTTAGGAATGGGAAAGAGACCAAAACTCAACAAGCAAGGAGGAAACACCGATCATTTGGCACCCAGCAAACCAGCCTGGGACCCAGGCCTCTCCTCTCGGAGCCCCTCGTGGAGGCTTTTCCAAGTTCTCAGGCTTCATCTTCTGCCCACAAGCCCAGCTCCCCAAAACAGAATATAAAACCCCAGGTCTCAGGCTCCATGAAACTCCCACCTCAGGATCCCAGCTCCCCACTTACCTGCCACCAAGTACACCTGGGGCCTCCAGAGAGGTTGTTCCTATTCCCAAGGGCTCCTCATGGTGCTGCAGGGAAAGAGGTGTGGAGAAAATCCATGAGGCAAATGATGGTAGGGGGAGGAGAGAGGACTAGAAGAGGGAGGAGCAAACAAGGACGGGAAAGAAAGCAGAGACAGGAGGGGTGAAGAGAGACAGAGCAGGCAGAGGGAAGGCTCCAGGGCACCAGGACACAGGCCATGGAGTCAGACCCCAGAAAGGCCTCCAGGAGAAGGTGAGGGAGGTTGGGATGGTGACGTGCCTTCACGAGGTAGGACAGTTACTAAGAGGCTCAGGGTTCCTGGCTCCCTGGTTGGGACCCCCAGTGGTGGAACTCCTACGGGGAATCTTGCTAAGAGACTGCGCCAGGGAGGGAGACAAGCAGGGTAGATTGTGCTCCTTGGACAAGATGCTTTCCTGACAGGAGAGCTGGGGACATAGGAACACAGACTCCCTCCACTTATCTGAGGACCACGGAACAGGCTGAGACAGAGGTGAGGCACAACTGGACACGGACATGAGACTAGAAAGACGAGGACAATGAGCCAACAGGGAATTCCCAAGGGAAAGAGAGACCAGGCTAGCCTCCCAAGGCCCAGGCTCTATGAGGGTGGGGTTGTGAACACAATGGGATGCACAGACCCCTCCCTGGGGCTCAGAGCAAAGTCAGGGCAGGGGTGCAATGGCTTCGGGAGCACTCATGACCATTTATTTATGGTCACTGCTTAGAACAGAGTTAAAGCAGGGACATGGAGCCAGGTGTGGGGGTGCACATCTGAATCCCAGTACTTTGTAGGCTTAGGTGGGAGAACTGCTGTGAACAGAGGGCCACCTTAGACAACAGAGCAAGTACCAGGCTAGCCTGGGCTACGGAGTTGACCCTGTCTCAAAAATCAAAGTAACACCTTCCACAAAAACAAAACAAGCAAAAATACAGGGCACTTTATAGGAATTTGGGTTCTGTGGGTGTTTCTGCAAGTACACGGGTCTGTGAGGGTGCTGGTGCCAGAGCATGCAGTGTGTGGAGGTCGGGGTCAATCTCAAGTGTCACTCACCCTCCTGCACTGCGCCCCGCCCCCAGGCGTACAGCACCACACCCAGTTGCTAGGTGACTAGGAATGGAACCCGGCTCCTCAGGCTTATGTGGTACTGTATGGCCAGCTGTCTCCGTGGGGATGGGACTTTAAAGTGAGCATTTTTAAGACAAAATTTTAAAGATTTTATTGATTTTATGTGCATAGATATTTCACATGCTTGTATGTGGTGCCAAAGGAGGCAAGAGGAGGGTGTCAGATCTCCTGAGACTAGAGTCATAGACAGTTGTGAGTCTATATGTGGGTGCCTGGACTCTTAGCTGCTGAGCCACCTCTCCAGCCTCTAAACAAATGTTAATTAACTGGAACTCTGGGTGAAGTTGGCTTGAATGGCAGTGCAGGATGGTGGTGGCGCACATCTTTAATCCCAGCACTCAGGAGGCAAAGGCAGGTGGATCTGAGTTCAAGGTCAGCTTGATCTACAGAGTGAGTTCCAGGACAACCAGGACTACATAGAGAAACCCTGTCTCAAAAAGGAAAAAAAAAAAAAAGACAAACAGCATGCATTATACCTAGTGTCTCTACACTTTAATTCATTTATTCTTTCCATGACCTGTAAGGTACAAATAACCCCCTAATAACTCTCTAGAGATTTTTAAGGAAAAAAGAATAATGAAGGAGCAGTCTCAACATATCACATATCTAGGCCCACCCTGTTCAATATAGTAGCTGGCACAGCCATACATGGCCCCAAAATGAGGAGCACTGAATTCCGAACATACGGTGTTTTGAAGAGAGTGAAAGAAAAAAAGAATGTATAAAATACCTCAATGTCTTTTTACTGATTGCATGATGAATAGTAATAATATTGGGGATATTTAGGTTTAAAATACCACTAAAGCAACGTGAAGCCAGGAATGGTAGCACACACCTAGAATCCTAGCACATGGGATGTAGAGGCAGGAGGATTAAGAATTCACTGACTTTGGGTCCACAGTGAGTTTGAAGTCAGCCTGGGCTACAGAACAACCTGATTGCGGTGATGTGGTGATGATATTTAAAAATTTAAAAGCGGGCAAGACAGATGACTCAGCTGTTAGAGCACCTGCTGCCCTTACAGAAGACCTGGGTACAGTTTCCAAACGGTGGTTCACAACTACCTGCCAGCTCCGGTTCCAGGGAACTCAGTGCCCTCTTCTGGTCTCCACAGGCACCAGGCACACAAGAATACATGCACATATATGTCGGCAAATGTTAAAATCTGGGCTGGAGAGATGGCTCAGCAGTTAAGAGCATTGCCTGCTCTTCCAAAGGTCCTGAGTTCAATTCCCAGCAACCACATGGTGGCTCACAACCATCTGTAATGAGGTCTGGTTCCCTCTCCTAGCCTCCAGGCGTACACACAGACAGAATATTGTATACATAATAAATAAATAAATCTAAAAAAAATGTTAAAATCCACTGCTCATAAATCATTGCCCAGGATCAAACCCAGGACCTTGCACATGCTAGGCAAGGCCTCCTGAATGCTGGGATGACAAAAGTGTGCCAATACGCCTACTCTTGCACTCATGCATGTGCATGATGTGTAAGCATGTGCACATGCATGCCATGATGTATGTGCTGAGCTCAGAGATCAGCCCTGTGCATGTGTCCTTGCCTATCACTTTGAGACAGCCTCTCTCCTTGTTCCCACTGTGGACCAGGCTAGCAGCTTAGACTGCTTCTGCCGCTCTCCACAAACTTCTGGAGAGTCTCCTGTCTCTACCTCCCGCCTCTGGTGGAGCAGGGCAGCACACACATGCACTACTACATCCAGGTTTGTTTGCTGTATTTGTGCGCACACGCACACCTGAGTATGTGCACATACATACTCAGACCACAACTTGCAAGAGTCTGCTCTCTCCTTCCACCGTGTGCAACCTGAATTCAGGCCGTCAGATGGGGGGGGGGCGGAGCAGGAACCTTGACTCACTGAGCTATGTAAACAACTCACATGGCTGGCTTTTTACCTGGGTTCTGCAGATCTCGATTCAGGTTATTAGCCTTGTACAGCAAGCATTTTAATTATGGAACCATATTTCCAACCAACTCTTGCCTGTCTATCTCATCAGTGCTCCCCACTCTCGGCCGTGCTCCCTACTCTCAGTCATGCTCCCCACTCTTGGCCGTGCTCCCCACTCTCGGCCGTGCTCCCTACTACTCTCAGTCATGCTCTCCACTCTTGGCCATGCTCCCCACTCTCGGCCGTGCTCCCTATTCTCAGTCATGCTCTCCACTCTTGGCCATGCTCCCCACCCTCCTCTTAGCCATGCTGCTTGCTGCTTCTCAACAGTGCTGCCAAAGCAAAGGTCTAGTATAAAGGAGGACCTGTCGAGGTCCGCTGACTAAGGAATGGTGATGGTTCTAAGTCATTGCTGGGAAGACTAAGGCTGGGAAACAGGAACCCATTGCTCTCCCTGAGATAAGTCTGGCCTCTCTCAAGTTCCTATTCCAGCACTAAAGGGCACTGGTCAAGGTCAGAGACCTGGGGACTGGGTCTGATAGCCTTGGGGACAGTGCTATTCAAGAAGCTGGAAGCATAACCCAGAAGCCTCCAGGACACTGCCACCTGGGAACCACAGTCTGGGGCCCTCACCAGGCAAGATCAGAGTAGCTTCCCAGAGGTGGCTGCCAATGACAGGAGTCTGAGTTAATCACTGATGCCAGAAAGTACTGGTAACGCCATCCTTTCTTTACTAAAAATCATGGTATTTTATGTTTTGTTCATCATGGATTTTTGACATGGGTTTTCATTCTTTTGTTTTATTTTGTTTTTGTTTTTTGAGACAGGGCTTCTCTGTTTAACTGTTCTGAAACTCGCTCTGTAGACCAGGCTGGTCTTAAACTCACAGAGATCCGCCTGCCTCTGCCTCCCGAGTGCTGGGATTAAAGGCTGCGCCACCACCGCCTGATTGGGTTTTCATTCTTTAAATGGCACCAAAATATCACATGCCTCATGGTAAAGCGATTTAGCACCCAGCCCTCCCCTGCTCCGCAGTCACTCTCTGGGAACCAGAGACCCTGCTGAGGACGCATCACCATATAACAATAGCGCAGCCACAGGTGAGGGTCCACACCACACCGACCCAGCCAGGCTTGCACAGCCCCCCCCCCCCATTTCTGCTCTTCCTTTCAGTATTGCTCACTAGACCTGACACCTGCCACAGTTAAGGGGCTCTCTGTGCCCTGGGGGCTCTTCACGCCTGCCATTTGCTGCAGTCGGATGAAGAAACGGACACCACAGAGAGGAAGTGACTTGCCCAAATGCTCAGTGACAATACCTCAAGCTCCAGTCCCATCCACAACGCCTGTGTCATTTCCTACATCAGCCCAAGCCTGAAATAGGGGAGCCCCCAAAGTGGTCAGCTGACAATGAGTAAATCAACCACCCTGGCCCCTCTCCAGGCCATCTCCTCCAGAAAGTCCTCCAAGACTGCCCCTTGGCCACTATGCTTCCGCCTGCTCTCCGTGACTGTTCTGAGGGTCCACCTGTATCTTGCCTTCAGCATCTTCTGTGATGGCCCAAGTCTGGCTCTCTTCCCAACCCCACCATCCATAGTGGAGCTCAGGAAATTTAGTCCCACTTAAGAAAGAATCATCTGAAATCTTTGATCCTTGCCAGCCAGTCCTTCCTCAGATCTGGCTTGACTCCCTCTTGCTGGAGCCAAAGCTTTCACCCTTTTAATGACCTTATCAGCTCAATCCCAAGGCAGAGTTTGAACTCCTCACTGTCCATTCCTGGCCCCGCTCAGCATCTTGTTTGGTGTGCCTACCCACTATTGACTAGTGACACCAACTTCACCAACCCAGCAAGGTAGCCCAGGAAGGCAGCCCAGTAAGGCACCAGGAAGGCAGCCCACAACCTTGACTTCCTTTCCTCTGCCAAGAGTCACTGTCAGCTCAGCCCCTCCCAAATTCCCATCTCTGTCACCTTAGCTCTTACAATGATCCCAAGACCTGGGTTCTACCCCATGTCACATGGGTAAGGTGGACACTTACCCAAGTCCCCTGCGGTAGCCCACAGAGGCTCTGTGAAACAAGCAGGAAGGCTTCCAAAGCCCCCACCCCGCGCCTGGCCGAGTGGAGACGGAAGGACACTGTCCGGGCGAAGGGAACTGAATGTGCAAGGCCCAGGGATCATACAGAAAGAAGACCAAGTACGCTGGAGATGAGACAGTCTAGTGAGGAAGGAAGAGAGGCACCAAGAGGTGCGAGCCTGCTGGCCCCGTGGGTGTGCCCCTCTCTGGAGGCCTCCCCTTGTCTTCTTTGCATTCTGATTTGCAAGTGACTCAGGCAGTCAGAGAAACCTTAAAGGTCCTGGCTCCTCCCACTCCGAGCTCTGGAGGCCAGTGACCAAGTGGCCTGCCTTGTTTTACCCCCTTACATAGGACTCTGCTCCAGGTTCAAGGTAAGACCAAGCCCTGGAGAGAGGGGAAGGTAAGGCAGTCCCAGGCCTATCTGCGGCCCTAGCTCTCCTTTCCTCCCTCCCTTCCGCAGTCCCACCCTTGCCCCAAGACTCCAGCTTTCCCGAACCATTCAGGTGAACAGGGACCCCCAATGTCCAGCCCTCAAGAAGCCCTTCAGCTCTGTCTCCATAGGAACCACAGCCACACACTCCCCTGGATCTACAAACCACACCCCACAGCACCATACAAGAACACCTCAGCACCACACAAGCAAGCACGCCTCTGCCTGCCTCCTTAGCTCCCTAAGGCCTAAGGCCTGCAGCTCCCCCAGCAGCAACTGGGCAGAGCTGCCTTCTGCCTATAGGACCCACGCTCATATCAACAACTCAAGTCCACACAACTGCCCCAGAACCCCCACACAATTGCCCCAGAACCCCACACAACTGCCCCAGAACCCCACACAACTGCCCCAGAACCCCACACAACTGCCCCAGAACCCCACACAACTGCCCCAGAACCCCACACAACTGCCCCAGAACCCCACACAACTGCCCCAGAACTCCACACAACTGCCCCAGAACCCCAACAGTTATGCACAACTTCTGTAAAACCCTGACATGCCAACACCCACCCCACCCACTCCTGGTTCAATTGCCAGGTAATACCTATGGCATAGCCACCGTCCTAGGCACCAGCTGCTCGCCGGGGTGTCTGCAGGACTGTGAGCTTCCACTAGCAGGCAAGAAGCTTTGGAGATACTTCCTGTAGCTATGAGGAACTAGGTGGGGGCTGGGCTCCCAGTTCAGAGGGTGCAGAAGTAACCCCTAACCCTGCCAAGCTAACTGCCTCTGAGCCAAGGCAGCAAGGGCAGGGGAGCGATGGTGCACAACAAAATGGACCCCTGAACCAAGAAGTTATTTCCTGCACTGCCGGCTATGGGGCGCAGGCCTCATGAAGGCTACTATGGCTTCCTGGGCCCCTCCCAGCTGCGTCTGCCCTGCTGACTCTCCAGGGCTCTAAGAATATTTTGTCAATCCATCTGGGCTGAGGCCAGTTTTCTGGAGGTCTTGAGTGCCTCCTGGGGCTCCCAGCTCAGCCCCCACCCCCACCTTGGATGCAAGGCCATTCCAATTGCAAGCCTAAACCCGACCTTGCTCTGCTGCCTGCCCTAAAACCCTGTGTATATCCCATCCTAGGCCACAGTTTGCCCTCTATGGAGTGAAGGTGACTGTGACATGTCCCCGCACGCACAACAGAGGGCAGGCTTTCAGCTTCTGCTCACTCCTCCACAGTTAAGGCAGCCACTTCCTGTACCCAGCCCTAAGGCCATGACTTGGTCCTGACTGGACTTGCTGTTTGGGCTTGTGGCCGGGTTCTAGTAAAGATCCACAATACCTAATATTCCTAGGTTCCTGAGCCACCAATGAGTCTGTCACCCCAACTCCAAGGTTCTGAGGAGTTTTGTTCCAGACACCTCTGCTACAAGGAACTCACTTCCACCACGGGCCTGTACCTCAGGTACTCCATGCTCCAACACACACAGAACTCACCAGCTCCCTGCTGCTCCCCTTAAACCCTAAATCAGGTGGGGCCCTTACACAAAGGCTGCCTCCTCCCCCAGGAGTCCTCGGGTAGCACACAGAGGATCTGGCGGAAGGCTCTACATTATAACAACCTTCTTAAAGTATCAATCCCTGGTCATATATGCACATGTGTGTACTGCTGGGATTTTAACCCAGGAACTTGCACAGGCTAGGCAAATGCTCTACCACCCTCCCATCACCATCTTGAAAGACTTTCTATAAATCTCATGTCTGCATTGTTAAAAGTTTTTAAAACTGTGTTATTGCTTCTACCATTAGAATGGCACACTGGAGTCTTTGGTTCGATTCCCTTTTAGCAGAAGGCAAGAGAGAGATGGTATGCTTCTTTTCTTTCCTGAGACAGGTTTCATGTATCCTAGGCTGGCCTCAAATTCATTATGTGGCCTTGAACTTCAAATCCTGTCCCCATACACCACCATGCCCAGTTTACAGAAAGCTGAAGACACCCAGGACATCAGGCATGGTGGGCAAGTTATTCTAGCAAAAGAGCTACATCCCCAACTGTGATGTGTGTATTTTAAATCACTAGAATTGAATTCAGAACTGGGCATAGTGATAAACTGAGTCAGGAGGACCAAGAGTCGGAGGTCAGCTTGAGCTAGCATCCAGTCTCAAAAACAAAGAGGCTGAGGAGATGGCTGAACGTGTAAAGCACTTATCACATAAGTGTCAGGACCTGAGTTCCAATCCCCAGAACCCCATAAAGCTAAGTGTGGCAGTAGCATGTGTCTGTAATCCCAGCACTGCTAGGCAAGATGGGAGACAAAGAGAGGAAAATCCCTAGGAGCCTGGTGTCCACAGTAGTGAACAACAAACAGACCCTGTCTCAAGCACAGTGGAAGGAGAGGGCGACCCTCAAGCTGTCTCTGAACCTCCACGTATATATTGCACCCACACTCACACTCACAAACACGCATACAACAGGCAGGCAAGATGGCTCAGACAACAGGTAAAGGTGCTTGTCCAGAGAAGCCTGGTACACGAGTTTCATTCGTAGAACTCATGTGAAGGTGGAGGGAAAGAACTGATTCAGTAAAGTTGTCGTCCGACCTCTGCATGACCCTAAGGTACCTCCCCCATGGATCATCATACACACACACACACACACACACACACACACCATAATAAATAAATAAAATTTAAAGTAAAAAACAAAAGGCAAGAGAGTCATGGCAGCTTGTTCTCAGTACCAAATATAACGTAACCTCATCCTTCGTGATTTTAAATACAACACAGTCAGACTTGATTTTCTTTTCTTTTTTAAAAATATTTGTTCTTGTTATTTTGAGACAGATCTTCTTATAAGCAACTCTGGCTTGCCTGGAATTTGATGCTTGCCAGATTGATCTCAAACCTGTAATTCCTCCTGAGTACTAGAATTACAGAAGTGAACCACCACACCCTGCAATATATAGAGACTGGTAGCGGAACTGTCATATATGAACTTGCTACTATCCTGGGCCCTCTGGTCTAATGGAGATTCACATCCCCTCCTGCCCCATCTTGCACAGTGAGGTTGGGCCTGCTAAGGCTCCACAAGGAAGCACAGAGGCCCGTTAGCGAACCCCAGACTCTAGAGACCCTTGGTTTGTCCCCTAAGACAGCATGTGACCCATCTCAGCCTCAAACCTCAAACCAGAGGCCCATGCCCAAGCCCCACCCTAGAAGGAGGTCACACAGGGAGGAGACTCTCTCAAGTCTCTCACTTGCAAATGCAGAAAGCTGAAAGTCAAAGGGCTAGTTTTAGCCATGTGACAAAATGCTACAAAATGTTCCTCTCTGACCCAACATGACCCCTAAATAGGCTCACTCCTATTCCTAGCCATCCCCTACGGGTAGGTGTCTCATTCATGCTCCCTCAATATTTTCCCAGGCCTTTGTGTTTTTGCTAGAAGTGGAACCCAGGCCCCTACTAGGTAAGGCCTCTATCAGAGCCATAGCCACAGCCCTTGGCTGGACCCTATCATGTCTCTGTCCCTGCCTCCTTCCCCCTCCACTGCTCCACCCCCACAGCATAGCCCAGAGCCCACTGGACCAACAGGATATCAGGCAGAGCTGGTCTCCTAACTGCCCCTTTTTCTGCTCCCCAGTCCCTGGGTTTCAGCCTTCCCCATTAGCATGCCCTGATGCTAACACTGGGCAGCTGAGCATTGGCCTAGCCCCCTCCCTCTGTTATAGCAGTGCTTTCCTTGGGATTGGGACTTCCTGCCCCTATAAGTGCAGGTACTGAGCAAGGTGTGGCCCAAGGTGCCACAGCACGATTCCAGGAAGATCCTCCTGTGACTGCTGCACCCCCCACCCAGGGGACTGAGAGACTAAATGGGGTAGAAACAGGAAGCCACTGACCACAGGAGGGAGGAAGGGCATAGAACTGACCACAAGATCACAGGCAGCAGGAGGGGACAGACCAGGGTCATCCTCGCTTACGTTGTAGGATCTACAACATGCACCCGGGAAGGGGAGAGCTGTGCAACCCAAAGCACCCGCCCATGAGGAAGGGACTCTGGCTCTCTGTACCCAGAACTAGTGACCCCAGGAAATAGAGACCCAGACCTGCCATTTTCTTAGAAGTTCCCCTGGAATAGAGAGGCTCCCTTGTTGCTGGCACCTGAAAGTGAAAGCTGACATACTGAAGATCAGAGGGTTAGGTGGCTGGGCAGGGCTGGGTGAGGGTGGGAGGTGGGGTGACAGCCTATCCTCTCCACCCTGAATCAGTCTTCCTTCACAGAGCATTCAAAGACTGGAGTGCACACTGTCTACCACGCTGCATGCCCTGCCCACAGCCCTCACACCCTAGAAAGCAGGTGGTGTAACCCACTTCACAGATGAGTAAACTGAGCCTCGAGGAGGTGAAGTAACTCACATAAGGAGACACAAAAGTCAGAATCTGAGTCAAGGGCTTCCCAGGCCCCTCTGTCCACTCTTAATAATTTGTTTTTATTTTATGGTGTTTTGCCTGCATGTATGTCTGTGTGAGGGTGTCAGATCTTGGAGTAACAGACAGTTGTTAGCTACCATGTGGGCGGTAGGAATTGAACGCAGGTCCTTTGGAAGAGCAGTCAGTGCTCTTAAATGCTGAGTCATCTCTCCAGGCCCTCTTCCCCACTCTGATCTCCTCAGAAGGGATAATGTATGTAAAGATGGACAGGCCAAAGGAGGACACAGGACGGGCAGGAAGGAAAGAGAAAGAGAGTGTGTGCAGGCTGTGCAAGGCCTTGAAGGCACTCACCTGTAGCTGGGCGGTGGTGTGCATGCAGAGGCAGGGGATCTGAGTTCCAGGACAGCAAGGAAAACCCAAAAATTAAAGTAAATAAAAAGACACTGATCCGTACTGTCCAGACAATGCTGAGTGACAGAGCTGGAAGGGACCAAGCACTCAGAGACACAAGGGGTCTGTCACATTTGATGAATGCATGTGGAGGCCAGAGAGTTGCACCAAGTGTCTTCTTCATCACTGCCCCCCTCATTTTCTGAGAGAGGGTCTGGCTGAACCTGAAGCTCCATCTACCCAGTGCTGGGGTACCAGGTGCACAGCACTGTGCCCAGCCTTTTACATGCTGGAGATCCCAACTCAGGCCCTCATGAATACACACCAGGTACTTCACCAACTGAGTCATCTCCAGCCCCCACTCCCCCACCCCGGAATTCACAGCCACTCTGAGACTGCTTCCTTGTTTTCTGTACTATGAATTTTTTCCTTTTGGGGGGGGGCGGTGGCAGGCAGAAGGTGGAGGTGTTTGGTTTTTTTGTTTGTGTTTTTCCCCCCAGTGTTTGGTCTTTAGCCTGGCTAGTCTAAAACTGATAGCCATCACCTCCCTCAGCCCCAGAATGAAGACCACACACACATACCCAGCTCTGGGACAGTGTGGACAGGGCAGGATCTACAGACGGCTAAGAACAGGAGTCACCTGGTGAGACGGCAGAGAGGAGAGTTGGGTAAAGCAACTGCGAAGTGCACGTCTAGGACGCTCTCAGACATAAGGTTCTGGGGTCCCCTGGGGCCTTCTGTAGCTGTCCCAACCTGTCTTCCCAAGTGGAGCTACCCCAGCCACTTCCTGCTGGGCAGCTTGACAAACACGCGCAGGAGAAAGGCTGGCTCACACCACTCACGTCGCCCACAGCCTAAAAGGTCCTTACAGTAGCCAACACCTGGCTCCCAAGAATCTGAGCCCAGCCACCCTCCTCACCTGCCCTGCCCCCACCCTCCATAGTTACCCACTGCCCAGGCGAGCTCAGACACCAGCCCTCATTTCCTTTACTGCTACTCCCTGACAGCCACGCTCCCTCCCAGATCTGGGCTTACACAACTCCCTCTGCCTGGATTACTTCTCCCCCCAGCTCCCAGGTCACAGTCACTTTCTCTCACCCAACCCACCCAGGGCCAGGCTCCAATTCCCCTATGGCTCAAGGTGGCTCCCAGTAAAAGCTCCTAACTGGATGGGCATGGACCACAGGAACCCAGGTCACACTGCGGGGCAGCGGCCTTCCCACCACATTCTGCTGGTGCCTGACAGGCCTGAGTTCTACCTCCTGTACTAAGTTCCCAGCGCTCCCCAGTCCCCGACTACCAGCTCATAACACACCAGGCAGCACCTTACCCAACTCTGAGAGAACAGCCTAACCGGGGCCGCAGGGCAGGTCAGGAGCAGGACTCAGCAAGCCCACAGCCTGAGCTTTCTGACTTGTTACTCCCTTCAGGTGGCACTAGAAATATTGGAGCAAAGCCCAGGAAGTGGGCTGAGCAGCACTGAGAAATGGGGGGGGGCAGGGATTCTTGTTTGTTTGATTGAAACACAGTCTCATATAGTCCAAGCTAGCCTCAAACTTCCTATAGCTGATGATGACCTTAAACTTCCGTATGCATGGTATATGTGTGATGTATACGCTTATGCATGCTTGGGTTTTGAGTGTAGGCACACATGTCATGGCACATGTGTGAAGGTCAGAGGACAACCTCAGATGTCGCTCTTCATCATCCCATCCACCTTGTTTGAGAAAGGGTCTCTGGCTGCTCTCTGCTGCAAAGGCCAGCCCTCAAGCTTCTGGATTCTTCTGTCTTTGCCTCCCATCTTCCCGTGGGAGTGCAGGAATACAGGTGAATGTGTCACCGTCGATGGTTCTGGTGATACAAAATCTGGTCCTCCCACTTACAAGGCAAGTGTTTTACTCACTGATCCATCTCTTCATCCCAACCTTAAAATTCTGATTCGTCTGCCTCCACCTACCATGGGCTGGGATTACAGAAATATTACCATACTGTTTTTGCTGCCCTGGGGATTGAACCTAGAGTCTAGAACATGCTGAACAAACATTCTACCAAATGAGTTACATCCCTAGTCCTAAATGAGGGTTTTATTTTCATTTTATTCTATGTTATCTGTGTTTTGCTTTTTTGTTCTGTTTTGTTGTTTTTGTTTTTTGAGACAGGGTTTCTCTGTAGTTTTAGTGCTTGTCCTGGAACTAGCTCTTGTAGACCAGGCTGGACTCAAACTCACAGAGATCCGCCTGCCTCTGCCTCCCGAGTGCTGGGATTAAAGGCGTGAGCCACCACCGCCCGGCCTCTGTGTTTTGCTTAAATGTATGTCTCTGTATCACTCAGGCTGGGAAGAGAACATCAGATTCCCTGGAACTAGAATTACCTTGTGGGTGCTGGGAATCGAACTTGGGTCCTCTGGAAGAGCAACCAGAGCTTTAAATCATTGTGCTATCTCTCCAGACCCACAAGCAGTACAGACAGGTAAGTGTGTGTCCTGGTCAGGTCCCTGGATGTCCCTAGGCTCAATGGGCCATCTTTAGAGCAGAGAAAGAGGCAGGCGGAGGCGCAGCTCTGCTCTGATGGGGAAGGGAACTATCAGCTGATACCCTGGCACCCCTTCACTAAGCATGCAGGACCCTCCCAGCTCTGTCCTTCAGGGAGGGCTCCCCTTTCTTCCTGTCAGGACTGGCATCTTAGGGGGAAAAATCATTGCATTTTAGTTACAAAACTACAGGGCAGCCCACTGAAGGTCCTCACTAAGAGACCAGGGGCAGACAGTCAGGGGGCTGTGAGTCTAGTCGGGCTCCACCTGCCACAACCCCTGAAACACGAAATGCTAAGCCCAATGACAGAGTGTACCCCAACCCCCACCAAGGAGCTTGCCAGCCAGAGGGTCTTCTGGGAAACAGTCTATATACTATAAGGTTCAGGTCTCCTTCTACAGGGGCAGGCCCCAACTGGTGTGGTAAAATCCCAAGGCCCACTGGCCAAGGCCCAGCTTCCTACACCCAAAGGCATGACAGCATGTCTCCTCAGTCTCCCTGACTCAGGCCTCTGGCCACCACCCCTCTCTGGAGGGTCCTCCAGACCCGGATCTTTTGCAGGCTTGACCTGGGTCTGCTGAGTCACACTCCATGCTGTTTCCGATGTCCATGGAGCAACCCTTGGCCTGGCTCTATGATCCTTCCAGCCCCTAATTCGGGTTCCCCTCAACTGCACCCTGTGTTCATGTTCTCTTCCATGAGTGTCGTCAGTGGCCCCGCCCCCTGAAGCCCCACCCCTGAAGCCCCACCTCCGAAGCCCTCTACTACAGGACTCCTGTGCCGTGTGCTATCACTGGGCCCAGGGCTGGTCCTGTGGATTTCGAGAAAGGGAAGCAGCGGAGCATGTGTGGTCGCACAAGCCTGGAGGCCAGGAGGGAGTCAGAGCCACTGAATAACCCACAACATCTGTAGACCTCATTGTGGCCACAGTGTGGCAGAAGGTGACCCACCCCAAACCCAAGCTTTGTAGTCCCCTGGTATCTCAGCTTTTGGGAACTTAAAAGTTGGGAACAACTGCATAGCAAACCGGCCCCTCAACTCTCTAAAGCTGTGAAGGACAGACTAACTCAGACTCTTACCAGGCAGCTAACATGGATGAGGCAGTGAGGGAAGAGATGGCAGAGGCCACACTTTCAGCACAGTCACCCTACTGAGACCTCGACATTTCTTTGGCTTAGGTCTAGTGCTGTCCATTCATGAGAGGGGGGGATGGGGGATGGAGGGCGGCAAGATTCCAGATGTGACAGCTCCTGCCATCTACCCTCAGATGATGTCAGAGGAACAGCCGGAGGGAGAGGAAGATTAGATGCACAGAGGGAGGGTACAAAATGGATCTCTATTCCCTGTACCCTCCCTGGCCCACTGAGGCCCAAGCACCACACACTTGACCTCAGGTGGTCTCTAGACACTGAGACCCAGGTTTGTTCAGTCACCAACACCCTCCATGGCAGAGATACCGGGGCACACAAGAGGAGCTGGTTCCTAGTTTATCAACACAGACTTAAGCCCTGTGACAAGGTAGTGGGCAGCCTCCGCAGGAAGATCAGGGTTTCGGAGACCCTAGTAGGCCCCAGGCAGGGGAAAGAGCACACCCAGAGCCCTAGCCTGGGCCTCTGCCCCAGTTCTGTCTCTTCAGATGCCAACCATCTACAGACCTTGCCTTCTTCAGCAGCAGAATAGGGTCTGGGAAAGTCAGGGGGACAGGCAGGAAATTAATTCTCCAGGAGGTGCCCTTCCTAGGACTGGGCCCCTGGGGTTGTGGGGTAGCAGAGACAATGCAACTAGGCCAGTAAGTGTAATAACTCTGCAGGCATCCCTGCTCCAAAACTGATCACCACCAATGTCAGGGACCTGGCAGCCCTCCAATCTGCCAGTTATTGCAATGAGGAATCCAGGGTAGGGTTTGAATCTGCTGTCTGCAAAAATCTCCCTGTGCTCAAGGATCTCACTGTGAAGCAGTGAGAACGCAGCAATCCCGACAGTCTAAGAAATGGATGGCCTAGAAAATCACCTTGCCTCTTGGCCTCACTTTGCACTCCTATAAAATGGGAATGGACAAGAAAGCAGCTTCTACTGCTGCTATGCCTATCTTAATAACCATTTATTGCACTGGATGAAGTACTAATGTTATTGAACTAGTCACTTAATTCCATATCCCTTCCCAGCTACTTTATCCTAGTGATCTAGAACACTTTTTGTTTGTTTTGTTTTGTTTTTTCAAGACAAGGTTTCTCTATGTAGCCCTGGGTGTCCTGGAACTCACTATGTAGCCAAGACTGCCCTTGAGCTCAGAGATCTGCCTGCCTCTGCTTCCTGAGTGCTAGGATTAAAAGTGTACACCACCACACCTGCCTCAGAAATCTTAATTATAGAACAGTTTTTCTTCTGACTTATGACCCAAAGGATGACAGGTATTTCACAAGAAAGCTGTAGATGAGAATCCCTGAACTGTGGCCACAGCATACCTGAATTGTCATCTAAGGGACATTTGTCTCCTTGGGCAGGGACTGTCCTTCCCAGAGTCCCAGTTGGAATGTACAGGTCTAGGGTCTTGGCTGAGGAGGGGGATAGGACAAGAAATTATGTAATGCATTTCCTGTCAGAACTGGGGTGGGGTGGGGGTCCGTTTGAGTCAGCTGTAAGTCTGAGCTCTGCAGAAAATATATATGCATGGAGAGGGCTCTGGGCCTCCCATCTTTACTGTCAGATACCTGGTAGTCATTCTTGGCACAGACCCCTCATGCTGTCTCTGGAGGGTCTGAGTCTGGCCTGATGGACTTGAAAGGAGCTGAGAGGAACTGGCAACAGCAGTACCCCACATATACACTGCTCTGAGGACATCTCGTCAGTTCCCTCAGCAATCGGAAGCAAGACAGACAGACGGGTCAGTTGTAGGGCAAGGGGTACCAGCCTCAAACAGCCCAGTACCCAGTCCAGGCTTCCAAGAGTTAAGACCCAGAGCAAAAGGGGGAGGCAGGGTCAGTGCTGGACAGGCGGGCCTGGAGCCCAGAGCCTGCTGCCCTTCCCCCTCCTCTAGAAACAGAGGCCACTTGTTTGGGTATTGGCGGCTGGCTTTGAGCTCAGTCAAGGGAGAGTGGAGTGGGGAAGAAGCCCTAGAGAATGGGAGAGACTCCCTCCCTCCCCCCCTCCCTTCCTCCAGCAGAGCCTAGGCCGGCATCGCTGCGTCAGTGCTCTGAGCCCCTGCTCCACTGCCCCTTCCTCCAGGACTCTAGGCAGGATTCACACTGGCCTGACTCTTGCTTTAGCGGTTGTCCTTGGAACAGGAAGCCAGGCTTGACTCTGAAAAGGGTGGAGAGTGTCAAAGTCACACAGGGCTTGGTGGCAGTACTAGAAATCCAGACGCCAGATCCCTAGCTGGTCTTACACTGTAGTCATCATCACAGACATCTAAGGCAACCCTTCCTAAGTCTTGCCATACCCAGAACTGAAAACCAGGCCAGCAGGCCACATCTGAACCCTGAAATCTCAAAGAACATGGGAATTTGGATGAGGAGCAAACTTGTGACACAGACACACCTCTGTAAAAAGGCTGATCTGTGATGGAGAAGTATGGCTGAACCCCAAGGGATGGGGGCCAAGTAAGGAGGCCTGAATGTCCAAATGAAACCTGGGAGCATTGGGAACACTTCCTTCCACCTCACAGACATCAGTAGCCTACCTGGGACATCTCACTTGTACCCTATTCCACTGGGGAGCAGGGTCCCAGGCCAGGGTCCAAATAAACTCCAACGGGGCGTGAGTCCCAAGGATTAGTTCTTAGCAAACCCTTCCCTTCCCTCCCGCCCGAGCAGCCACACCCACCTCCTCGCCTTTCATCCAAGTTAGAGAATCCCTTCCTCACCACAAGCTCTTGCTTTCGCCTTGCAGCCAGTTTTTGCAAACAGTCACTTAACTACCAAAGCTCACTCCAGGCATCCTCTCCTCCCCAGGTCTGCACCTGTCCACACCCGTCTCTGGGTTCTGCTGAGTTTCTTTTATCCTGTAATGACGGTGCTAGGATGTCAGGCTTCCCCTAGCACGGCACTCGCTGCTCTCCAAGCAGAGGTATCAGGGTCCCTGGGACCCAGCAGCTGTCAAATCCTTACCTCCCAAGCTCAGTCTGAACCCTCGAAGCCCAACTATGGGCATTAGAGAAGGTTCCCCCAGGACACCGGATTTAGGGGAAACATAGGGCAGAAGCTTACTGTGCTGTGTCCTAATCACCCAGCAACCAAACCTACCCATGGAGATCGGAGACCAAACACCCACTCCGCCGACCCAGCTGCATGGCAACCCTGCTCTAAGCCCATCCACCCACTCCTAGCCTGACCCCATTCAACGATCACACCCCTACTTTCCCTGCAACTGGGCCAGGTAGGCTCTAGAGAAACTGTGCCCCCATTAACTGGTGGAGAATTGAGGTGCAGAGGACGGAAGTAGCCTGCCCAAGGTTACCAACGCCCCAGGTCCAGGGCTAAAGTCCTACAGCTTCGCGAGGCTGTAAGGCGTGTCCGCGGTAGATCCGGTGGGAGCCTTCAGTTCTCAGGTGGGAAAAACCAACGCCACCCGACGCGACTAGCTCCGCAGCCTTCAACCTGCGAGCCCGCAAGCAGAAGAGCTGCCGACTGGAAGCCGTGTCAACCAGCTCGCCCTCCCTGTCCCTCTGGACCTGAACGGACGCCTCCACCTCCGGAGGTGGCCCCACCTCACTCCATTCCCAGGCAGGAGAATGCACCAGATAACCCCGGGGAAAGTGCCCCGGGCCTCACCATTCCCTTCTGAAGAATGGGGGCAGTGTAGGCCCACAGCTGACGACTGGGAGGCCCCAGCAACCTAACTGACCTGTTTTGAGCGAAGAGAACTCCACGCGGGGAACCCGGGGTCCCGGAACCGTCTGTCACACGAGGCCGCTGCCAACTCGCGGCAGCGGTCCGGGCGCGCCCACCTCGCCCGGCGCTTCCGCCCGCCCCACGTGACACTCCGGGGACGGGAGGGCGGGGAAGGGGCAGGGAGCCTGCCGGTCCCGCCCCCAGCCTAGTCCAGATCCTCAGTCCGCTGGACCGACTTGCCGGCCGGCCGGGTTTGTGTCTTTCCCTTGCCCTTCTAGCTTGCTAAGGCATAGAGGCCCATGACTACCCCGCCCTTGCTTAGACTCCACCGGTCCAGATCCTTGAGTCTTGCCTGACACCCCTGTTCTGGTGAGTCTATCCCTGGGAGCGGAGACACACAGACATACCACCTCTAGGGGATAGGGAGCCATTGGAGGCAGGACAACCATGGCTGGTGACCACCTTCCCTGGGAGTCCTTCTGCACCTGCTTTTGTCCCCAGGGCCACATCTCCCTGCAGAGGGTGCTGGCAAAGTCCCACCAGAGTCCGGCAGCTTCTCACCTCCTCCCCACCCAGGTGAACCGCCCGGACTTGACAAGTATTTCTGGGTCCTGGCACTAGCCAAACCAGAGGTCTTAACTTAGCTGGGCTTCCATTTTTCCATAGGCACAATGGGCATATCTGAAAGAACACCTCTCAGCAGGGTGGGCCAAGGGGATTGCTGTGAAAGGAGGAAGGTGCCTGTAACCAGAGAGCCTATGCCATGCCTGACCCAGTGAGGGACACCTTGTTCTCTTTAGTCTCAATTCTCACATTTGTTTACAGGTAAAAGCTATCACCCTAAGTTATCAGCTAGGAAATAAGAGTCTGCAATATTTCAGGGTGTTCTCAAAGTTACAGGCCATTATGGCAGAGCTAGACCTGGAACTTTCCAGGTGATAGGGTCTCCTGTCCTGGCCTCTCTCTACAGAAACTGTTCCTCTGGGAAAAACTTGCCTCTGAGCTGACTGTTTTCCCCAGGGATTTCCAGGAGAGATTAACAGGGTCAGAGTTGGGAAGTCCTTCCAGACTTCAAGTTCTTGTGATGCCAAAGATACCAGAGACAAGCAGAGCCTAAGACCAACTCTGGGACTCTGGACATCCCTTGGGCAGCAGATGAGTCACAGACAGCAGAGGCAGCCCAGGCCTCCCTCTAGAGCTCAGAGCAGCCAGGTGTAACATTAGTGAGGGCTGGCACCTGGTCAGAGGAGGGGACACCCCCAATTCCTGTCAAGAGCAGTCTAAGATCTTCAACACTAAGTGCCTCTATGTGCAGTGGAGATGTGTCCTCACCAGCACCCACTCCTCCTCCTCCTCCAGGGCACTGTCCTACCTCAGTTCTGAGGCCGTCAGCCCTTGTCTTTGACCTATTGGTCCCTCCTCTTCCTTCTGTCATGACAAGAGCCATGTGCCAGACCAACCTGACCTCTGGCCAGACCAGCTCCTCACAGAGCCCTGAAAAACAAGTCAACCACCTTTGTGACCAGCAAAGTCAATGTGCAAATGGACAGGGAGAAAGGAAACAAACGACAGGAGGCGCAACAACCCCATCCTGCAGTTACACAAGCAGAAACAAGATGCCTACGGGTGCAAAGGTCCAGTGAGCAATAATAGTATTAAGGAAAATTACTGTAGAACAAGGCGTCTGCTGGGCAGATGAGAAGCAGGCACAAGAAAGAGCTGGCTGGGGCTGTGTGGTTTGTTTATTGGGGCCATGTCCAGTCAGGCCACAACCACCAGAGCAGGAGCCCAGTGCCCCCAGAAGGTAGGTGGGGGAAGGGAGGAAGTGCAGAAGGCCCAGTGCCCCAGGGCTCAGCCCCAGTCCTGTCTCGGTCTTTGCAGAGAGGCTGTACTCAGGTGAGCGAGGTGTCATCATCACTGCCTTCTCCACCTGCACCGCCTGCTCGCTGCTCCTCACGGCTCTCTGCCACAGCACTCTCGTCGATGTTCTCCAGGGAGTCCGCATGTTGCACGGACAGCTCTGACAGTGCCAGGCTGGGCAACGGGCTCTGCTCCGGGTGCAGCCATGGCTTGAAGTGTGGCTGGTGCTTCTGCTTCCACTCGGGGTACTTGATGCAGGCCTTGTACATCTTCTTCATGGCCTGGGGGCCACGTGAACATTGTTAGGGGAGCCTAGAGACCAGTACTTCTTTCTCCACACCCCCCCAGTACCCTCCAGTGGTGAACAGCAGTCCCCAGTGTCCCAATGATGGCCCAGTTTGGAGACCTGGTTCATCAACCAGAGTTAACTCTGCCCCTGCCCACTGCTAGCTGCCCCTCCCCCATGCCCAAAGTTCAAAGCCACTTACCTTGGGAGCCAGGAACTGAGATGATTTATTCACCACCCACTTGGGTAAGGAGCCTGTGGGGGATAAAAGGTGGCCTTAAGCACTTAGCCCCGCCCACTGCCAGAGTTTGCAGGGAGGCCACCCCTTCCTCCTCCGTGATGCTCTCAAGTCCCCCCATGCTGCTCTCTCCCCTGCTCTCTCTGCTGAGTCCCAGCTGCAGAGGAGAAAACCATAGGGTCTGAGGTGATCACAAGTATTCTAACCCACCAAGCTCCAGCCTGTCACCTTCCTCCCCTCACACTGAAAGCCCAGGACTGCCCCTGGCACTCAGCCTGTCCTGCCGGTCGGTCCTTCTGGGCCTCCTAAGACCCCATAAACCAGCACCCCAGCCTCACCTAGCCCAGCTCTCCCTCTGGCTCACTCCCAAATACCTGCTCTGTATACTCATTAAAGGCCAAGAGCCTGGGCCGCTGTGCCCAAGTGACACGGGGTATTCCTGTCAACGACGCTTCACTCATTCAGTTACCCCACTCACCCCACTGTGATGCCCACCCTGGACTAGCCTGGGGAATCCAAAGAGGAACTCAATGTCTGCTGTCTCAACACAGACTGGTGTTCTGCTGGAGGGGAATGGGCCCACAAACAAGGAGTAGGCCTCTGGGAACTAGGGGTAGAGGAAGGGTCACGCCTTGCATCCCTGGAGCACTGAGGAAGGAGGACAGGTGCAGGCAGCTAGCGGAGGATAAAGGCTATATGAACATCGAGGTGGGAAATGGAAGGCAGAAATCCTGGGCAGAGACTCAGGCTATACTCAGGGCAATGGAGTCATAGTGGCATTTTAAGTGGGTGAGTCAGAGGAAACTAGACTCTAGTAGCTGGTTTGGAAAAACGAAGTAGGTGAGTACCAAGAACGACAGGCTAGGGGCTATGTCAGAGGGTTTGTTAGCACATCCCTGCAGTCCCAGCACCTGGAGCTGGAGGCAGGACGGTGATGGGCTCAAGGCCAGCCTGGGCTACAGAGTGAGACAGTGAGACAGAGAGAGACTAAGTATTGGGTTTGGGAGCTGACAAGGAGAAGCTGGCCCCAGCTAACTGGCAAGTGCTGAGCAGAGGTGATCTGAAGAAAGGGTGGATCTTGGAAGGCCAGTGGTGAGCTCGAAGTTGAATACAAGTCTCCAGTGTCTAGAAGATAACCGAAGAAGATGCCTGGCTGAGCACCTCAACAGAGATGAGTGCTCAGCTATCATGGAAGTGAGGTGAAAGGCCAGGCTTGGAAAACCCAGGCCTCTGGGATGTGGCTGAAGGAGACAGGGCAAGACAGGTCCAAGCTCCTGGAAGGAGCAATGCCTGCCTCGTAGGTCCTTTCAAACTACTAGCTTTGAATATAGACACCCCCAGACTGGATGGCTCCTAACAGATGGCCTTCAGATGTCCTGTATAGGGTGGGCGCCCGCTAATGGGCCGCAGGGCCAAGCCCTCACCTTTGGGATCCACTTGAGCCAGATAGGTAATAACGCAGCTCTTGGGCCCCGTGCTCTGGATGAGGTAGCCCGTCTGGATGGAAACAGCTCGGACCAAGTCTTTCCGAGGTGGGTATTTCTGGGAATGAAAGGTACAGGGAGGTGAGATTTGGGTAGGGGCAGTCATGCACTTAACACACACACACACACACACACACACACATGCACGCACACACGCACGGACTCTCAGCTGTTCACATCACTTGGCTTCTAATCTAAGGGTTAAGGGAGGAAGAATCAGACCAGGTTGTCCTTGCCCCTCTTACAGCTGTGTCTGTGCCATCAGCACAGTACTGGGCTAAGTCAGGGCTTACAGTGTCACCTGCCCACTCTGCCCAGGAGCTCCTGCTCCCCCATTTCTAGGCCAGTCACACCAGTTCACACCCTTGCCCTTTCTGCCCACACTACCCTTCCCCTGAGCTGCTTGACAGCCCCTGCAAGGAGTCATTATCCTCGCTACGCAAGAAGGACACTGACCCCCATGCCTGCCTGAAGTCCCTGTGGCAGCCACAACCCGGCCCTGCCCATCATCCTTCTGCACATCCAGGGAGGGCAACTCACAGGATGCTTCACTGAGTAGTTCATAATGATGTAATCAGCGCCCATGGGGAGCCAGGAACGGAGGGTGATGACATCACGGTTCTTCAGAGGCTTGGGACACCTCCCTGTAGAGGGCAAGGAACAGTTCAGCCAGACTGCTGGCCCATGTTCCGGTAAGGGAGGGAGACTTGGGGATCCTATGAACTGCCAGCCCTCCCCATCCAGACAGGTACCCCCACCCCTACCACAGACACTCTGTGGAACCAGGGAGAACACAGGAGAACCCTTGTCCTGCTATCTCTGCCTACCCTGCCCCTCAGGGCCTCACACAGCCCTTACCTTATTGTTCCGACGTATCTGTACATGTGAATATATTGATCACATGTGCATAAAAATGTGTCTCTGTGGTACATGGCATGTGGCTATGAGTCGTATGCACTCAGAGGTCCCTGATACGTGTGTGTGTGTGTGTGTGTGTGTGCTATCTTTGTGAGTGTGTATGTCAGTGAGAAAATGTTGGTATGGCACAGGAGAGGGCAGCTCTCCAGCTCAGCATGCAGGTCTCTGAGCAGCCCAACCACAGGAGTGACCACAGGGAGGGAAAGGTAGAGAAGGAGACCTGGCGGGAAGCTGAGGGGGTTGGAGTCTTGTATGCCTGCTCACAAGAGTAATATCCGACGTCAGCGTTGACAGTCAGGCGGGCGATGTCGAAAGTCTCAATGACATTGCTGTCCCACTTCTTTCGGTACTCTATGTCGTGCAGGACGTCGTAGAGCGTCTCAGCTGGCACATCGCAGCACTCCATCCTGCACTGCAGCAGACACGGTTGTCAGGGCCACACAGGCACGGGGGGGAAGAGAACAGGGCCACTGAAGCCAGTGTGGATCTTCTTATCACAAGCCTGGTCCAGCTCCCCGGAAACTTCTTACACCAAAGGACAGTCAGCCCCTAGCAGCTCAGCCCAGTCTCTTCAGGAGAACCATCCAGGCTCCCACTCATTGACTCTATGTCTGCCCTCCCTGTCCCCTGGGAGCAACATGTGGGCAGAAGCTCACAGTTAATTCAATAAGGAGCTTGAGATAGGTACACACTAAATGAAAAATCAAATGCTCAAACAGACCTTACCACCTGGTCACTGTGTGTGTGTGTGCACGCATGTGCATGACTCAAAACCTCTTTTGGGGCTGGAGAGATGGCTCAGCAGTTAAGAGCCCTGCCTGCTCTTCCAAAGGTCCTAAGTTCAATTCCCAGCAACCACATGGTGGCTCACAACCATCTGTAGTGAGGTCTGGTGCCCTCTTCTGGTGTACAGGCATACATGTAGACAGAATACTTAATAAATAAATAAATATTTTTTTAAAAAAAAAAAAACCTCTTTTGTAATCCCAGAACTTGAGAGGCTGGAACAAGAGGATTATCCCAAAATCAAGGTCTGCCTGGGTTAGATAATGAATTGCCTGTCACCCTCGGCTAGGGACTGTCCTCAGACGTCTCCTGTCACCCTCGGCTAGGGACTGTCCTCAGACGTCTCCCTGTTACTTAGTTGCACTCTTAAAGACCTTCCCATCCAGGGAGGAAACTGCCAAGCGTATCTTGCTTTATTCGGCCTTCCGATGATTATGCCAGTTAAGAAAGCCAAGGAGAGACCTGAGGTTCAAAGAGGTTTAGTGCCTGCCCAAGGTCACCTGGCTGGCTAAGTAGCAGGGCTGGGATTTAATCCAGCTCATATGTCTAGGAAGCGAGTAAAGAGAGAAGCAGGGTTCTCAGGATCTGTATTCAAAAGGTGAGATTCAGTGTCCTTGTTCTGTTCCACCCCGAGAGCTCATCCCCACAGCAAATACAACAGCTCTACCGTGGGGTCTATAATGCTCTCTCAGAACTGATATTCATCCAGCACAGGAAAGCCACACATACATGTTACTCTCTACCCGTGATAGAGTACATGCAGCTACAGGAGAGGCCGCACCGCCTCCTTCCTCACCCGGGACAGGCCTTGGTACCATGAAAGCCCATAATAGGCTGCTCCCAGCTAAGGATTTTAAGTATAAGGAACTCACTATGCCCTCCCTACACACCACTTCAGGTTACAATAAATGAAGGTCACAGAGGAACAAGCTAAGTGACACCATGAGAACAGATGTAGACAAAGCCAGTGCTGGGCACTGCGGAGCTCCCCACCTTGTCCTTTCTGTCAGGTTGATATCATAACGATGTTTGTTTCTCTGTGTGGCCCCAGCTTTCCTGGACCTCATTCAGGTCGGCCTCAAACTCAAGAGATCTGTCTACCTCTGCCTCCCAAGTGCTGAGATTAAAGGCATGAGCCACCATGCCTGGCTCATCATTTGGGTTATTGTTATTGTTGCTTTTAGATCTTTCAAAACATGGTCTCTCTATGTAGCTTTGGTCATTCTGGAACTCACTCTATAGACCAGGCTGGACTTGAACTCAGTGTCCTGAGTGCTGGGATCAAAGGTGTGTGCCACTACCAACTTGCATTTTTTTTAATGATTTACTTTTATTTTATGTGCATTGGTGTTTTGCCTGCATGTATGTCTGTGTGAGGGTGTCATATCCCCTGGAACTGGAGTTACAGACAGTTGTGAGCTGCCTGGGTACTAGGAATTGAACCCACTGAGCCATCTGTCCAGCCCAGGGTATCACCATTTGTAAAGTGTGACTCTGGATTGTTAAACATCAGCTATAAATAGGACATTCCTCCTCTTTCTCTTCCTTTTAACCAGAGATTTGATCCAGGGCCTCACGCATGCAAGACAAGCTCTATAACTGAGCTGATCCGCAAGCCTCTTTGCACTTATTTTGAAATTGTATCTTATTAAATTGCCCAGGTGGGACTTGAATGTGCGATCTCCCAGTCTTGGCCTCTAGTGCCTTGGATGACAGCAGCCCTGCACCACCTTACAAGAGAGGTCTGGGCACAACTAGAGAAACTTGAAGGTGATCTGAGTATTAGATGCACTGAAAATTTATAGAAACAAGTGGTGGCAACCCTGCCCCCCAAAGGATGCTACAAACTGAAAAATGCAGCAAGAAAAATCTATGCTTATAAAAAGCTTGAGACGCACGCCTCTCAGGTGGGCTGGCCCTGGCGCTGTCTGTGGATGGGCATGCAATGTTTTGTTTCCCTTTCATTTGTATTTCTGATTTTCTGTAATGTTATTAGTAGTGCTTCATCAATAACAATTTTTCCCCTTTAGTTTTTTGAGACAGGGTTTCTCTGTGTAGTTTTGGCTGTCCAGAACTTGCTTTGTAGACCAGGCTGACCTCAAATTCACAGAGGTCTGCCAGCCTCTGCCTTCTGAGTGCTGGAATTAAAGATGAAAAATTTTTAAGTAAAAAAGTCCTCCAGGTCATAGCTCCAGTCTGAGAATGAGACCCATTTCAGAATGAAGAGTTGTGGCTGCCAGCCACGAGACAGCCAGACAGATCTGCCCTCGCCCACACTGAGCTTCTAGTCTGGACACAGACAGATCTTCCGCCCCTTCCCTACCTTCAAGCCTCTGAACAAAATAATTTGAAAACAGGCACATGCACACATAAGCACCTGCACACAAACACACGTGCACGCACAAATACATATGCATTTTTTATTTTAAAGAGTTCTAGGTTAGCTTTGAACTCGTGATCCTCCTGCCTTCATCTCCTTCAGCAAACCCCACTGGCATGGCCACCATGACTGGCTTACAGAGAGCTCTGAAGTCCAGGCCAGAGGAAGACAGAGGTCAGAGGCAGAGCCAGTACTTGGCATGGCCAAAGTTGTGGGTTCTACAAGTAATACAACAACAACAACAAAATTCAAGAATGAACTCCAGCCTATACCTATAAAGCATGGTTTTATGTAAGTCATTTTCTCTCTGCCCCATTTACTTTTCTAGTTTGTGGAAGTGTGTGACTGGATCCCCCACTTAACTAGCAGTCTCCAGTTCCAGCCTTGTCCTGAGTCAGGAGATGGAGGGGAATCTGACGCCTGGGCTTAACCTTCCAGACAAGGAAGATGACCTAACATGCCTGGTAGGGCTCAGAACAGCCTGGATTCTCAGGGGCCAGTGGGGGAGCAGGCTTCCTGGAGAAGCTCAGTCTAGGAGAGAGGTGTTTGCCAAGGACAGGGCAGAGAGTGCAGTGAGGACCAAGGCCCGGAGCCAGGCAAGAGCATGGTGTGCTAAGTGGGTGAGCACATCCACCTGGCTCAAGCTTCTATGGCGGGGCAAACAAAGCCTAATACTCAAAGGTTCCTGATTCCAAATTTGCTTGGACAAATGGGTGATTCCTGGGCTTCGTCACGGGAAGTCTAGGATGAGCCTAGGACATCAATGCTAGTGGGGGGGGGGGCACTCAAAGAACGGCAGAGAAAGAACTTGTGCAGCAGACAAGAGAGCCAGCCTGAAGACTGAGCAGCTCCTTGGAGTGTATTTATCAGGCCTCTCAAAGTTTCACCACCGAAAGTCACAAGTTCTGGGAGATCATAACTCCAGGCAAACTAGGGCAGTTGATCACTCTGCCATGTAGGACAAGCTGATTAAAATGAGTGATGAAAAAAACAGTGATAACAAAGGATTATGCTGAACCCAGTAAGAAATCAAAGTATATACAGGTCTGCCTGAATAAATGCAATGTATGATTAAGAATGGATTATGCGCAGTTTCAAGGCACTGCCTATCAAATACTTACTAATTACAAGGGAAAATAAGAGTCTGGGAGATGGCTCAGTAAGTAAAGCACTGGCTATTTAAGTGTGAGGCCCCTAAGTACGACTCCCACCACCATGTAAATGCTGGGCAGTGTGGTGGGCCTCTGGCAATCCCAGTATTCAGGAGATTCTTGGGACAAGCTGGCTAGCTGGGCTGTCTGAATCAGTGACGGCTTCACTGATGAATCCCGCCTCGTTAAATAAAGTAAAGAGTTATCAAGACAACTTCTGGCCTTTACACATGTGTGCACATGCATGCACACGTCAAGGACGGGGGCAGAGAGTGCTGTCAGGACCAAGGCCCAGAGCCAGAAAAGAGCACGGTGTACTGAGCGGCTCAAGTTTCTGGGGCGTGGTGTACAGAAGGTCCCCAGTTCCAAACACACAAAGGGCGGTGGGGGGGGGGTAACTTCACAGTACGGAAGGACGGTAGGTTTGTAATGGGTCAAGTTACAATCATGTCTTCCCTAACAAGGTGCAGTGGACAGAATAGAGACAACATTTAGGTGGGATCTCCAGCAACAGGCACAACACTTATCACCAGGAAAACACCAGGCAAACCCAATGGAGGGAATGTGACAAAGAACTGGCCTCTCAGTATCACAATTTTGAACGTCAAGAGAAGACTTGGGAATTGTACCAGACTGAAGGAGACAACAGTACATGAGTGAGTGGGCAGGGAGAGATTCGATGGGGAGAAAAAGGACTGAAGAAGTCAGCAAAGACCACACGGCCATCACTGTTAGCACCCAGTCTTCTCTGCAGCAGCCTCAGAAGGTGCAGATAAATCTCCACCCATCCTATGCTGCGAAGCAGAACTGGGGAGCAGGAGACTCAGAAAATTATAGCATATATCAAGAAAGCAGCTGGGCAGGGATTCAAAGTCAGCTCTATGCCCTTTTGTTTGTATGTGGGGGTGGGTGACAAGTGTCTCTGGTTTTGTTTTCTGAGACAGGGCCAAGGCTAGCCTTGAATTCAAACTCCTCTTGCCTCAGCCTCTTGAGGGTTGGAGCAGCAGGTGCTGCGCCGCTGTGCTTGGCTTTCCTGTGATACAGAGATCAGTAATTTGCATTGGGATGAGTCTTGGTTTACTGATACAAATTTAAGGTCAATTTTGTTATATGTATATTTCTTCTCTTGATTAAGGTATTGTGTTTGTGCAGTCCATTTAATTAAGAAATATAGGTTAATAGATAGTCATCTATAATAGTCAAGCTTGTAGTCATGTTAGATTTTCTAGATGTACAGAGATGTATTTCAGACTGATAGGCATTCTTCAAACCTTTCAAAACTACAGAATATGGCATTTAAAATGTTTTAAGAATTTAGGACTTATCATGACAATGAGACACATCTGCTCCTGGCAGCACCAATTACTTAACGAGGAAGATGGGCACTGAAGAGGCTCCTTATGGAGTTGGCTAACAGTTTGGGCAAGAGACTGCTCTTGCCTGGACTTCTTAACTGGATATGCAGGACCCACAGAGAAATGACTGCTGAACTTGCCTAAAGATGAGACCATCCTTCAGGGTCCTGCTTCATGAAAGAGTCTGCCAGACATTCTGCAGGATACAGAAGAAAGTGACTGACAAACTGCCAATATAGGTGGAACTGTCTTTGAAATTTCCTGCTTTGTGAAAAAATCTGCTGGATACTATGGGCCTGTAGGCTGAAGATGGATGTCCCAATGGTACAGAAGAACTTTGACTGTTTAGGCAGCAAGATGTCTCTGTCAATTCTAAAGTTCTGGAAGTTGCTTACAATGCAATTCCTGTTTACTTATGTAATATTATATCCTTCTGGAGTCTTTGATGAAGTTGAAGAATTTATAGTTATAGTTTTCCTTAGTTATGATAAAAGATAAAGTAGATATTAATATTGTAACTGTAATTCTTGCTTGATACCTGTTTTGTATATGTAATTTTACATATGTTAAAGTTAAAAACCTTTTTTTATTTAAACAGAAAAGGGGAGGTGATATGGGATTCCCCTTTGTATGCTGTGAATATCATTGGTGAATAAAGAAACTGTCTTGGCCTGTTGATAGGGCAGAACTTAAAGGCAGGTGGGGAAATGCTGGGAGAAAGGAGGTGGAGTTTAAAGAAGCCATAGAGCCTCTGCCAGAGACAAACACACTGAAACTTTGCTGGTAGGCCATGACCTCGTGGTGAACACAGATTACTAGAAATGGGTTAAATTAAGATATAAGAGTTAGCAAATAAGAAGTTAGAGCTAATGAGCCAAGCAGTGATTTGAATAATACGGTTTCTGTGTGATTATTTTGATTCTGGGTGACCAGGACAAACAAGCAACCTTCCTTCAACATTCTTGTGTAGCTAAAATGACACTAAACTCCTGATCCTCTTGCCACCACCTCCCAAATGGATTAGAGGCAGGGACCACCAAGTTTCCCTCTAGGAATTTTTTTTTTTTTTTGGTTTTTCGAGACAGGGTTTCTCTGTAGTTTTGGAGTCTGTCCTGGAACTAGCTCTTGTAGACCAGGCTGGCCTTGAACTCACAGAGATCCATCTGCCTCTGCCAATCAAATGCTGGGATTAAAGGTGTGCGTCACCACCACCCAGTTTAAAAATATTTTTACATTATTTTAAATTATTATTTTATGTGTGTGGGTATTTTGCTTGAATATATATATATATGTCTGTGCACTACTATATGTCTATGGAGACCAGAAGAGGGCATCAGATGCCCTGGAACTGGAGTTACAGAGGACTGCTCCATGTGGATGCTAGGAATTGGAGTTAAACCCAGGTCCTCTGCAAGAGCCGTCACTGCTCTTAACTGATGAACCATCTCTTATGCCTTGATATATATATAGATATAGATATAGATATGGATGGATAGATGGATGGAAGGATGGATAGATGGATGGGTGGGTGGGTGGATGGATGGATGGATGGATAGAGAGAGAGAGAGACAGAGACAGAGACAGAGAGATAGAGAGATAGACAGACAAATAAATATGTGTGTATATCTATATCAAATATCACCAGCTGAGCTATCTCAATAGACCCCTCCCTCCTCATATTTCCTAACTATCAAGGAACACAGGAAACCAGAACTTTTCTAAATCAAGTTTGAATTCGGGCTTGTCCTGGCAAGCTCTCAAACATGTCACACTGGAGAATGAGGATGGAAGGACAATGAGCACACATCTCAGCTTCAAATGTACGAATCCAACCCAGAACCAGATTTACCCTCCTTTACTCCCTGACCCTGCAGCACCCAGATCCAGACGGAAAAGACCATCACTGCCTGGAAAATGACCATCCTCCTGCCAGACTAAGATCAGAGCTGTTCTGGCTCTAGAGCACCCCAAGACACGCTCTGGGACCATGCCGTCACAGAACAGAGCACCCCAAAACACACTCTGGGAGCACGCTGTCACAGAACAGAGCACCCCAAGACATGCTCTGGGACCACGCCGAGTCACAGAACAGAGCACCCCAAAACACACTCTGGGACCATGCTGTCACAGAACAGAGCACCCCAAGACACGCTCTAGGACCACGCCAAGTCACAGAATAGAGCACCCCAAGGCACACTGTGGGACCACGCTGTCACAGAACAAAGTCACACAGACACTGTATGACCCTTTAAGACACAGAAAGCAACTGCAGAGGCTCATGGAGGAAAGTGGAATGGAGTCTGCTGGGAAGGCGAGACTGCTGGCTGCTACTGAGAGAGGTGAGCGTGAGGCAGGACGAGTGGCCAGGTCAGGTGTGTCCACGGGCATCTGTGGCCTGTGGCAAAGGGCCGAGCTTCTTTCCATACCAACCCAAAAGGCAGTACCACAATGTCAAGCACATGAAAGGACATCCAACTTTGTTTCTGTGCTGGGCCCCAGGCCCCTCACCTGGAAATCTTAACTCAAGGGGATTTGCTCCCCTGGGAGCCCTGCTGGGCTGCAAAGCTTTCAAAGTCTGGATACAGCAGTGTGTGACAGCTGCCATGTTACCAGTGAGTCCCAGGAGGACCAAGTATCACCAGAGAAGCTACAAGCTGTGTCCTAGCACACTCTCCAAATCTTGTTGAGGTGGGGATCCCCATGACTATGTGAGCTTACCCAGAACCCCTGGGCATCGCCTCCACTCAGCACCCCAAACCCACACAGCCACAGTAGAAGCAACTGGATAAGCAAGGAAGACTGCCAAGGGACAGTCATGAATGCTCTGTGGCAGGCAATTTACTGTCTAATCCCAGCTCTTCCCCCGAGCACAAGACTTAACACATGAGCCTCAGTTTCCTCACATAAAAACTAAGGACAGTAATAATATCTATCTCCTAAGGATATTGTGACTGGATGGATAGGGTATGAAATCTAACTAGCATACAGTGAACATTTGGGTCGCTGTTCCCACCCAGCAGGGCGCCATGCCAGAAGGCCATATCTGCCTGCACATCCTCATAGTCTGTGGCTTGGCAGATCCTTTGCTTTTACCTTTCCAGCCACCTATGCAGCTTCCTGAACCTTATGGGTGCCTGGCCTGTTAGAAACAACACAGGGAGTGAGTAACCAATCAGAGACAAGCTAGGCCTAAGGCCAGTTCCCAAAGAGGAGCCCTAAGCAGGGGAAAAGAAGCCAGGATGAAAACTCACAGTACAGAGCAAGCAGGGGTTAGGAGTGAGGCATGGGGGATGGGGCAACTGAGCTAAAGAAACAAGCCACCCACAGAGGGTGTCATGTCAGGCAGGAGGAGACCGGAGGCTGTGTCTCAGGCTACCCTCACCTTTTTCAGAACTCTGAAGAGGCTCCCTCGTCCCAGCTCCGCATTGGAGCTGCAGGCTCCACACTGGGGAGGGCAATGGGATCTCCCAAGCCCAGCTGCTGACCTGAGTTAGGATAGGAAGTCAGGTGACCTCCAAGAGGCTCTGTCCTGCTCTGAACAGCCAGCGACCAGGACAATGGTAAGTAAATGGGCACAGACACATAGCAACCCCATGTAGACTTCAAACAGTGGTCCCCAGAGCCCTGCCCTTGGGAAGCAGATGATGCCTCTGACCACTACTCTGACAACCACCACTGGGGAAACTGAGACCCTGAAAAGGTGAGGGAAGACCCCACTAACTTCTCAACACAAAACATCTGAGCCAATGCTTCCCAACAGAGCCAGGTTCAAATCAAAGGAAGGCTCCCCAGCTAAGGCCTACGTCAGTCGCAACCCTGATGACAACCAGCAGCTCAGCAGCCACCACCATGTGCTGACTCACTGCCATCATTCACAAACCAGACACACACACCTATACGTGGACTCTGGGGAAGCTCAAATTTAGCAAATGTTGAGGTCATGGTTTCTTATCCTTCATACATATCACCCCATAACCTTCCAAAGCCTCAGTCAGCAATCACCATCTTACAGATGTTAAATAGGCCCAGAGAAGTACACTGATGGACCAGGGCCACACAGTACTGGAGCGAAGAACCAGAGTCCACAGACTGCTGATTGCGGGAAGCATGCAAGCAGCTGGGGGTGCTGGTTAAGGAACGTACGGTGCAGTACTTATGCTATTCTGGAGGGGGTGCTGGCAAGGGAGGAACAGCTGACAGATTCTTCATTGTGGCTCGCTTTATCAGCCTAGTCTACTAACTACAAGAGCTAGTTCCAGGACAGGCCCCAAAGCTACAGAGAAATCCTGTCTCGAAAAACTAAAAAACAAAAAACAAACAAACAAACAAACAAAAACGTAATAATCTGGCCAGATGATGGCACACACCTTTAATCCCAGCACTCTGGAGGCAGAGGCAGCCAGACTGGTCAACAGAGTGAGTTCCGGGGCAGCCATGAACAGAGAAACCCTCTCTCTAAAACACAAAATAATAATAATAACAATAATAATAATAATCTGAAAAATATTTACACCTATAAACTAACATAGGAATATACCCGCTAATGTATGAAATGCCCACTCCTTATAAGGACGCACTGACAGTGTTACTGGGGTTCCAGGGATAGCTTAGTGACAGGATGAGTGCAAGGCCTTGGGTCAGGTCCTCAGCGGCCCCCACCTAAGGAGAAGAATGTGACACAGTGACAAGAACAACTAACTGTGCTATTCTAGAAAATAATGGCAAGCCAGGCTGGTTGGCACAGCTGTGAAATCTCAGGTACTTGAGATGCTAAGGCAGGAAGATTTGAAGTTCAAGGCCAGCCTAGACAACTTAATGAGACCCTACCTCAAAATAAAAAGTTAAAAAAAAAAAAGGCGAAGGGAAAGGGCTGGGAGACAGCTCAGCAGGAAAGTGGCTGCCGTGCAAGTGGAAGCCTGGGTTCAGACCTTCGGCACCCATGCCAAAGCCATCGCAACAGCTGGATGCTGGCGGCTCACTGGCCAGCCAACCCAGCTGAAATAGCAAGCATGGGTTCAGTGAGAGACCCTGTCTGAAAAACTAAGAGTGCCAAAGAGAAAGATACCAGCTGTCCACCTCTGGCCTCCACATCTGCACACACTCCCAGGTGAGCGCACAGGCCCCCTGCACACACACACACACTAAAGAGAAGATTGGGAGGCTGGAGATACAGTTCAGTTGGCAAAATACTTGATTTTCAAGAATCAGGACCTGAGTTTGATCCTTGGAACTCATGTTAAAAATGGGGGTGGAGTTGCCGGGGGGCGGGGGGGAGCGTGCTGGAGAGCTGGCTCAGCAGTTAAGAGTGCTTGCTCTTCTAGACGACCTTGGTTCAATTCCTAACACATCTGGAGGCTCACAACCTCTCTGACACTAGTCCCAGAGGATCTGACGCCTCTTCTGGCACATGTTGTACAGATATACGAGCAGACCAAACACCAATACACATAACATTTAATAATGATTTTTTTAAGGCAGTAGCTCATACTTGTAATCCCAGAACTATAAGAAATAGACAAATGGATTCCTGATGCTCACAGGCCAGACTAGTGTACTTGTCAAGTTCCAGGCCAATTAAAGACACTAGAGCAACAAAAGAAGAAGAAAAGAAGGAGAAGGAGGAAGAAGAGGAAGAAGGAAGAAGAGAAGAAAGCAAGGTAGATGGTATCTGAGGTATGATAGTCAAGTTTTTCTCTGGTCTTTGAATACATACATGTGCTTACACACACATACAGGTGCACCTGTGCACACAACAAAGAACTGAGGCTCAGAGGTAGAGTGTTTGCCCACCCTGCATGAGGGCCTGGGTTCAACCCCAGTGCTTGGGAAAAAATTAAGCTCAGGAAAAAAATAAAAGTTCTGTTACAATATTCATGAGTATATTATTGCATTTGTAATTAGAAAATTATATTGAAGAACAGCTTAAGCAAGCCCAGTCCAGTTCAGAATGACACACACCACCCTGACAACTACTGAGCCACCAAGGGCCGTGTTGTCCGTCCCCCCCACACACACACACCCAGGACAGGGGCAGCCTCACAGTCAGCTCTGCAGCCCTCAAAGCCCAGAACAGGCCTAGTGGAAAGCAGCTGCCAGAAATGTTCATGCATTAATAACTCTAGTGATATGAGCAACTCCGCCAATGCAAATGTAAATGGACAAAACGGAACCCCGTGCATGGTTTCAACTATATTCACGGATTACCTATGCCTTTGAAATAGAGCTGGAAGGAGTCCTAAGGATGTTCCCCTCAGGAAACCAGGGGTTGGGGGTGGACGGTGTTTCTTTTTCAAAACAAAAAAAAATTTCTTGAAATAGCCTCACGTAGACCAGGCTGGCCTTGGACTTGCTCCATAGCCAAAGATCATCTCAAATTTCTTACCCTGTCTGTGCCTCCCAAGTGCAGAGATCGCAGCCTTCCTTGTGCCACTGCATCCAGGCCATGCAGTGCTGAGAGAAGAACGCAAAGCGCCATGCTTGCACAGGCCAGGCAAGCACTCCACCAAATGCCGAAAAGCTACACACCCGGCCCCCACACGGTTCTTGCTATTTACCCAGACTGGCCTCAAACTTGAGTTTAAGTGATCCTCCTGCCTCAGCATCCCTAATAGTTGGAACTTTGGAGACATGACATTCTCTAGGTTGTAACCTTTGGATTCTTCTTACTATTGCAATAATATTTATGAAATATAAAAACACCATTTTGCGTATTTGCAATCCTAGTACACAGGAAGCCAATGCAGTAGAACAGGTTAGTTTGATGGCAGCTTGGCCACAGTGAGACCTAAAACCAAACACTTCAGTGTCCAACTAGAATCCTGTCCAGGCCAAGGTGGGGGTGGGGCACATCTGCCAGGTGGCACATGCCTTTCTCTGTGTAGCCCTGGCTGTCCTGGAACTCGCTCTATAGACCAGGCTGACCTCAAACTCAAGAGATCCATCTGCCTCTGCCTCCCAAGTGCTGGAATTAAAGGTATGCGCCATCACAGGCTGGCAAAAAATTGTTTTTTAAAGAAACTTTAATTGTTGCCCTATTATACATCAACTGTTTCTTCAGCCTGAATTTAAATTCCCCCAGGGGTCTGGCCCCAACTGCCCTTTCTAGCCTTATGAATCATGATTCTCCTCGGGTGGGGGGTGGGGGGAGAAAAGAAAAGAAAGAAGAAAGAAGTAGTAGTTCCATCAGAACTTCTAAGACCTTGTTCCCTGGACCTGGAAGCCGAGGCTCAGTCAGGCTGAGGCCTGACACTGTGGGCTGATACCTAGGTTATTTGAAAATGCTCAGTAGTATCTGGCTTCCATGCCACTGTCCGCCATAGAAATTGACTCTATGTTAGGAGTAGGAACCAGAAGGGCCTTAGGCTTCCCACTCTCGGGTCAGCGCAGGAACAGGTAATGATGACCCTGAAGGGTCACAGAAGAAACAGAAGAAAGAGGAACTACAGGCAAAGGGAAAACATGGCAAAGCCAAACCCTAAAAGAAAGCCAGGCGGGCAGATGGTACCCAGGTGAGAGGGGAAGAAACGCTTGGCAGAGGCTGGTGCAAACTGGGAACCAGAAACGGCTGGCGTAGGGGAGGAGAAGGCACACACAGCTGCCCGGGGTAACCTGAGTCGCCCCGAGTGAACAAGTCTAAGGTAGGAAATGGAGCTGTCCCATGGGTACTTAGCCCGTTCATTCATCCATCCATTCAGTAACTGTTAATGGAGTGCCCGCTGGGCCAGGTTCTGTGCTAGCAGCTTGACAGCTTTGCCTGATCTATGGGAAGTCAGTGTCCCTTAGTGAATGTTGACTTGGAAAAATGAGCAGGGGGACCAGCCCAGAGCCAGTGTAACCCAAAGTCCACCCTGAACCTGGTCTGCAGGCTCTGACCTGTGAGGAAGGCCAGCACTTAGCCAGATGAGGACTGTCCATGCCTGAGGCTAGGGCTTATGGGGTAAGGGTGGAAGTGAAATGGGGAGAGAATCTTGGGGCAGGCTTTGCTTAGAGAACACGTGGTGTAGGAGGGTTCTTCTGTATTTGGGTTGCTTTTATTGGTTAATAAAGAAACTGCCTTGGCCTTTTGATAGGGCAGGACTTAGATAGACAAGGAAAGAGAACAGGATACTGGGAAGGGGACAGAGTTAGAGAGAGCCGCCACCATGAAGCTCCCAGGTCACATACGCTGAATCTTTCCTAGTAAGCCACGACTCGTGGTGATACACAGATTATTAGAAATGGGTTAAACAAATATGTGAGAGTTAGCCAAAAGAGGCTAGAGCTAATGGGCCAGGAAGTATTTATATGAATACAGTTTCCGTGTAATTATTTTGGGTACGCACAGGGGGCCCTGCGCTGGGAACGCAGCCCGAGCCCCTCATTACTACAAACATGCATGCTGACAGAGATACAAAGTCCCTGATCTCCTCTTCCAGCTCAGTATTCACACCTGGAAAATAGCCATTGGTCCCCATATCCCTTCTCCTCTGAAGTAAGGGGTCTGGCAGCAACTACCTGCAGCTCAACTTTCACTATCCCCAAGACCGGTGGCGGAGGGACGTCCTGCCACGTCTCTGGTACACAGAGCTGCCTGCAGGGCCCACTCAGGCTCGTCTTTGCTGCTCTCCATCCAGGGCTGGGTGACTCATCCCTGCTCGGCCTGGTGCCCGCCCTCCCACGGGTCTCCAGCTCCCCTGGACACCCCGTCCTCAGCCTCAGCAGCGGCCCAGCTCCGAGCAGTGATGAGACTGCAGAGGCTGACCTCCTGTTCTGCCCTTCTGGCTTTCCACAGCAGTGTGAGGACGGGGGAGACAAACGGGGAGGGGAGCTGGGAAAGAGGTATAATGGGGATGTAGAAGAAATTGGATGGGGAGACCAGCAAAGTGAGACAAGACCGGACTGTTGGACACGGAGACAAACACTGCCCTGGCTATCAGGGACCACCATGGACGATGTCCCTAACTAAAGACCTAGCAAGCACCAGATGCTTCCTCAGTAGCCTTCTGGGCATCAAGCCCCAGACAGGCCCCAGGTCCCTGGGCTCCCCATGTCCAGCGCTAGCTGATTAGCTGCCCAAAGTACCTGTTTCCCTTCAGTGTCTGGAACCTGAGTTTGGCTCTGGACTAATTGCTTCCTCTCCTTTTTTCCTAGATCTGCTGTACCACAGCCTTCCTGGCAAGGCCCCGCCATCTCTGCTTGGCCACTGTAGTCATATCCTCTTTCAGGTCTCCAGGTTTCCAAGTCAATTGGTCTCCTGAAGCCAGGGAGTTAAACCCTGGAACTGACAACGGCACTGCCAAGCTTGAGAACCTCTATCTTCCCTGGCTTCAGGATCAGATCCAACTGTCCTGCTTCCCTGCTTCCTCAGCCTCAGTGTGCCCCATCTGGGAACCCACAGAGCTGGCTCGGCCTGGGCACTGCTCCCTGCTGAAGTACTGCCTCGTCCCCTTCCCTCATCCCCAGTCTGTCAGTCACTGGTCTCAGCCCAAGGCTCTGTCCCAGCACTCCTTTGAAGGCTTTCCTTGTCTCTTCCACCAGGCCTGGAGTCTCTGGAGAGGAGGGCCCAGGTCTCATCTCCCTCCATATCCCTACCACAATAGCTTGGCAGAGCAGGTAGATAGCAAAGGAGTTTGCTAAATGAATAAACAACTGAGACCAGGAAAGAAAAAAAAAGAAAGAAAGGAAAAGAGGCAAGTAGAGTTGTCAGGGACCCAGGCAGCTACCAGGCAGGGGGGAAAAGAACAGACACAGGGCTAGAAAAGGGAGGCCCCGAGACCCAGAGCGAGGCGAGAGGCAGACAAAGAAGCAGCAGGAAGGGAAAGCCATGGCAGAGCCAGAGCTGCACGGGGGCAGAGCTGCCAGGAGACAGCTGAGCAGACATAACTGGATCAGAGACAACTCTGTTCCTGCAGCGAGGGGGTGTGACTCACACAGAGCAGACACAGAAACACACACGGTCTCACACTTGGCACACACATGCATTCAGTGTGGAATGACCCAAACTTCTCAGGTGCCTGCTTGGGATTGGGGAACCTTGTACCTGCTTGTGGGGAGCTCATTCGCCTGAAGGCTGTGTCACACACAGCCACCCACAATCCAGTTCCATACACAGAAGCCCAGACGTAGAATCCTCCACCCCCGCCACATTACCCTGTGCTCAGAACAGAGCCACCCTCTGGTATCTTCTTCAGTTGTTTGCTTCTGTTTTGCTTGGCTCCCTGTCAGGGTATGAGCCTCATAACAACAGGGTATAAAAAGTGTGATTTGATGCCAAATTCCCACATAACATAATACTTGGCACAGAGCAAACACTCCTTAAATGTGTGGACTCTCGGGATACCTGCCTTGGGACAGAAAGATTCCAGAGATGTGGCATGTGCTTGTCTTCCGGGAGGCAGGCTGAAAGGCAGGAAGGCTAACGTATGTGAAGCCCAGAGCCGGGCAGTGAGGTGGCTCAGCAGGTAAAGGTACCTACCACCAAGACTGAGGACCTGCATGATGGCAGGAGAGAATCAACTTCAGCAAGCTGTCCTCTGCATCCCTTGCCTTGACATGTGCATGTATACACATGCATATGTGTACATACACATAGAAAATGTAATAAATAAATAAATATAATAATGTATACACATGCATATGTGTACATACACATAGAAAATGTAATAAATAAATATAATAATGTATACACATGCATATGTGCACATACACATAGAAAATGTAATAAATAAATAAATATAATAATGTATACACATGCATATGTGCACATACACATAGAAAATGTAATAAATAAATAAATATAATAATGTATACACATGCATATGTGCACATACACATAGAAAATGTAATAAATAAATAAATAT